>JABUQX010043211.1:42500-44489 GCA_015478945.1 Trachelipus rathkii
TGCGTAAATTTATGTTCCGTAGTCCAGCTACATGCCTTGTTACAGGTCCTACAGGATGATGTTGTAAAACCTTCCTGCTATTTAATATTTTAAAGGAGGTTGAGATTTTCGAACAAGAGCCTGTTAAAATAGTGTGGTGTTACAATGTTTACCAAGAAAAGTTTAATGAATATAAAGATGTAATTCAATTTCATGAAGGTGTATATGATATCAAGTCAATGGGCATAAAATCATTGTGTTAGATGATTTGATGCATAAACTGAATGAAGATATAGCTGAAACGTTCACTGTTTACTCGCATCATTTAAATATTTCCGTATTTTTTTATAACACAAAAACATTTTTCATCAGAATAAATATATGGAGATGTGTCTTTAAACACCCAATATCTGCTATTGTTCGGACAAAGAAGATAAGGAGTCAAATCAATGTGTTAGCTACTCAGATGTTTCCTATGCAAAGAAAAGAGTTCTTGAAAGTATATAAAGAAGTCACATCTAAGCCACATGGTTATTTAGTGTGTGATCCATAAAAACACGTACAGAGTTCTACTCCGCACAAATATTTTACCTAACGAAATAGAAACTGTATACATACCTGAATAATGAGTACTTTAGTTGTAAAGTATTTACTTCTTATAAAAAAATTTAAAAATTTGAAACCTGATGATAAACAAACTAATCTGTGAAGACGAGAAATTTATCCAATGTGTTTGCGAAGCCTGTTTAAATCTTATAAAAGGAAGTGCTCCTTTAAACAGACCTCAAAAGGGGGAAGCTACGCAGTCAGAAACATCATTAAAAAACTCTCCCGTAACATAGAAAATCTGAAAAATTAAAAGAAGTTACTGCAGAAAGGAGACTGTGTGTTCTTACCTTTACTCATTTCAGATTTTTCAGTCATTGATCCTTTGATAACTAAGTGGATAGCCGAATAATGAAGAAGAAAGCTGTTTTACCATATTACGAGAAAATGAAATATAATACATCATCCGAACAAAATCTCCAACAACTCCAACAGCCTCTGCAGTCTCAACAGCTACAGCCATCTTAACAGATGCAACCTCATCAGTTACAGTACCAACAACATCCACAGCAATAGATACAATCTTCACAACATCATCAATTACATCAGCAGAGTCCTCTACCTCAGAATGATGATCGGCCATATCAACAACACCAACCTCATAGTTTATATGATCCTAAAGTTGAACAGTTTATAACAATTACGAAAAAGAATTGTGTCGAATATTAAACTCTGATATTAACATTCATGAAGAACGTGTCTTATATCAAGAAGCTATACAAAAATTAAGACCTAAAAGAATTGCATCAATATGCTTTAATAAGTAAATCGATCGTAGATGGTTCAAATCTAATATCTGAGGTTAAGGACGAAGTGAAAAAGGAAGACAGTTTCAAAAATATTTTGAAAGAAAACATGCCAAATAGAGGGCGCAAATCAGGATTAGCTTTATATAATATTTTTAAAAGATCAGTTATCGTGGAAGATTTAAGTCAAATCATTATCGATGGAGAAATAGTCGAAGGATCAAATATTGAAGATCTGATAGCAGATCTCTCTCGTGATTGGAAGAAGGACCCTGTAAGATGTTTGACCAGTATCAAATATGAACTTCAAGTTATTAATTTCCCTAGAACTTTAATACAGAATAAACAAAGATTGTCTGATTTGGATAATATTCCAATGTCTCCTAGACCAGATATGAGTCCTTTCAGGTGTTTCTTTCGCCTCAGATAGAGTAAATAGAATAAACAGAAGCTCACGCTCAACTCCAGGACGAATAAAAAAAACCGTACAATAAACCTAAGTGGATTGTTTCCTGATTACTTATTTTACGTTTATATTTTATTTTATGTGTTCTGTCTGTAATTTAAATAAAATATTTCATTTAATCTTTATGCTTTATAAACAAAAATAATGTACTTACTGATGCACATGAACGTATGTACGCAATTGCATAACTAT
>JABUQX010043212.1:0-5000 GCA_015478945.1 Trachelipus rathkii
TGGGTTAAGTTACTTAACGCCCACACGGAACGGGAGCTCGGATCAAAAAAAAAATTTCACAGGTAGCATCTATGATACATAAATAGATGTTCTAGGGTCGAAATGAATTTTTTTTTTTTTTAAACCATTTATGGGCGAAATATAAATTATATATATTATATATTTGTAAAGGTATTACACGGCAATTAGGGGGCTCGAGCCGAACCGGGGAACACAGGGGGGGATGTTTTCCATACCCCGTAGGGGAGGGGCGGAGGAACCCCCGCGACACCCAATACCAAAGAGCGCGGGTTCCGGAGACCCTCCCCGGATACTGTATTAACATATATGTAATTTAGTAAATTTATATTGAAAACACAATATAATGTTAGTGCAGTTTAAACATCTGAATGTAGATTTTTGTTTATCTGGCAACATCAATTTTTGCAAAAGCCGTGACTAATACTTCTTTCGCTCTTCCGATTTTTGAACTCAACTTATGAAGAGCGTTTAACGGCTGCAACATTATTTCTTTTTATAAAGTAAAAGTGATTCCTACATTTATCCTGAAGTTTTAGGGATCGTATTGCCTCTCATTTTGGAGTCAGAATAGAACATATTTTTATAAGAAGAATTTCATTTTATTCCTACATCACCCGCCAAAACTGGTAACCCAACATGGAGTGAAACAAGAATTGTTTGGATACATTTTCCGAATTCCGTCAGCCATCTTTCTTTAATCAAAATTGCGATCCCTGAAATTTTTTTTTTGGAGCAACGCGACATATTTTTTTTAATATATATAATATTATATTGCTTTTTTTGTCCTAATCACTTTTATTCATTATTACTTGATTATTATTATTATTAATTATTATTAATTATTATTATTTATTATTATTATTAATTATTATTATATATTATTATTATTATTATTTTAAATTATTTAATTATATTAATTTTTGCCTAAGCGATTATCTAAATTATTTTATAAACTTTTGCCATACATTTCTAATTGCCCACAATTGTGTGATCCAAATCACCTATTGTTTTTTTTAACCAACAAAAAAAAAAAAAAAAAAAAAAAAAAAAAAAAATTATATATATTTATATATATATAAATTTTTTTTTTTTTTTTTTTTCTTCTCAAAAAAAAAAATACCTATTCAATATTCCTTAGGCTATAACAAAAAAAAAAAAAAAAAAATCAAATTTTTTTTTTTGAAGCAAAAAATTTAAAATTTTTTTTTTTTTTTTTTTTTTAAATTTTTATTTTTTATTCGCGCTTTGCCCTTTAATCATGCCTAGCGACGATGAGCATTCCCCAAACTCTGACTTTTCCAACTTGCGTCTCCAGCGATTCTTTACGGATGACCCAGAATTGTGGTTCTCATTGGCTGAGAATGTCTTTCGTCCGGATGAAGAGGAGAGAAATAAATATTCAAGGGTATTAAATTCCCTTCCTCAAGCTACTTTAGTGCGCATTCGCGATTCCCTGCCAACTTTAGGCGTATCAACAACCCCTTACACGGCTCTTAAAGAATTACTAATCGCGCGATTAGCCCCTTCCCAGGAGGTAAAATATGAGCGATTGTTAAAAGATACTCAGCTTGGCGATTTGCGTCCTTCTGAACTGTTAGTTAACATGCTTTCGTTGCTAGGAAGTACTCCTTCCGCCAGAGAGGAGGCCATATTAAGGCATCTTTTTCTTCAAAAAATGCCCTTGTATGCCCAAGATATACTCGCCTCTCTCGATCCAGCCCTTTCTTTGAGCGTGGTTGCTGAAAAAGCAGACCGCATGCTCCGCACACACGCTTCTGCAACGCATTTAGTTGCTGCAACTTCTACTCTTCCACCACCCCCGCCACCCCCACAAGCTCCTTCACCACTGTCTTCTCTTACTTCTCATCCTTCACATTCCTCTTCCTCTCCGGTTTCTCACTCTTCTCAAGCTTGTTCTCCTCATCTTTCTCACGGAACTTGCTCTCACGCGACATCTTCTGCTCTAGATGCTCGTGTTTCTGCTCTGGAAATCGGTCTTGCAGAGATCAAAACCGAGTTGCTTTCTGTCACTTCTACTCTAAGGCAGCTCTCATTTCGTTCTCGTTCTTCTTCTCGTAGTAGGACTCCCTCTCGAGGTCGTTCTCCTTCTGCTTCTAGTGACAATACCTATCCTCACGGATATTGTTACTATCATAATTTCTTCGGTGCAAGAGCGAAGAAATGTGCTTCTCCGTGCACTTTTTCGGAAAACAAATAGGTCAAGGGATAGCAGAAGCGACTGCCCCTTGTGACCCTGACACTTCGCTTCCTACTGTACTTCGTATTTACGATCGCATCACAAAGCAAAACTTTCTGATTGATACTGGCGCATCTTTGTCTTTGGTCCCTCCGGATCCGTCTCAGCGCTCTGCAGTACCTCTTTCTACTCATACGCTGTATGCTGCGAATGGTTCAACTATTCCAGTATATGGTGAACGACTTTGCTCTTTGGAACTCTCGCTTCGACGGAGTTTTAAATGGGTTTTTCTTGTGGCAAAAGTAACACAACCTATTATTGGGGCAGACTTCTTGTCCCATTTCAATCTCATGGTGGACATTCGCAATCAACGTTTGGTAGACGGTACCACTACGTTGTCCTCAAAGGGTGCTCTGATCTCTTCTGTTTTTGGAGGCATTTCTACTATTGCCCCATGTTCTTCTTCTTCAGACGCTTCTCCCTTTGTTACTATGTTACAGAAGGATTTTCCGGATCTTTTAAATCCTTGTTCTTCTTCTTTACCTGTCCAACATGATGTACAGCACCATATCGAGACGTCTGGTCCTCCAACTTTCGCTCGTGCTAGACGTCTCCCCCCAGACAAACTCAAGGCGGCTCAAGCCGAGTTCGAGCATATGTTAGAACTAGGTATTGTCCGCCCCTCTAAGAGTGCTTGGGCTTCACCTCTTCACATGGTGCCAAAACCTTCGGGTGATTGGAGACCGTGTGGAGACTTTAGGGCTCTGAATGCCTCTACAACACCTGACCGCTACCCGGTTCCGCATATTCAGTCCTTTAACTCTCGTCTGGATGGCGCAACCATCTTTTCAAAATTGGATATGGTCAGGGCATATCATCAGATTCCTGTAGCTGCTGATGACATTAAAAAAACCGCTGTTATTACTCCTTTTGGATTATTTGAGTATACTAGAATGCCCTTCGGTCTGAGATGTGCAGCTCAAACTTTTCAGAGGTTTATTGATACTATACTGCGTGGCTTACCTTTCGCCTGGGCTTATCTCGACGACCTTCTTGTAGCAAGTGCAACTCCTGAGGAGCATCAGGATCATTTGCGTGCGGTTTTCGCACGATTAAACGATGCTGGAATGCGACTTAATCTCGCGAAGTGTGTATTTGGTACATCATCTCTCACTTTCCTGGGCCATACTGTTTCTCCTGAAGGTGTTAAACCACTCTCCGATCGTGTTGATGCCATTCGTGCATTCCCTCTTCCTCAAACACAGAAGCAACTTCGTCAATACTTGGGAATGGTAAACTTTTACCACCGTTTCCTTCGTTCAGCTTCCGAACTTCTTCGTCCACTTACAGCACTTATTACACAAAAGAAGAGGGGTTCAGCCATCATTCTTGATTGGACGGATGAGGCAAGAAAAGCTTTTGACGCTTCAAAGGAAGCTCTAGCTGCTGCAACACTTCTTGTTCATCCTCAAGACTCTGCACCAACGCGTATTCAAGTTGACGCTTCCGACTTTGCTGTCGGTGGTGTCTTGCAGCAGTATTTGAATAACGTTTGGTCTCCTTTAGCCTTTTTCTCTCGCAAGCTTCAACCTGCCGAAACTCGGTATAGTGCTTTCGGTAGGGAGTTGCTGGCAATGTACCTAACTACTCGTCACTTCAGGTACTTCATAGAAGGTCGAGATTTTCACATCTTAACCGATCACAAACCTCTTACGTTCGCGATGATTTCCCGTCACGAACGACATTCTCCCAGAGAAGCACGCCACCTTGAATACGTCTCCCAATTCACCACTGACGTTCGGCATATCTCTGGGGTAGATAACACCACTGCCGATGCCCTTTCGCGCATCCAGATCGACTCTATTTCTCCTATTCCAATCATAGATTTTGAAGCTATGGCACAGCTCCAAGAGGACGAAATCATCGACCCCACATTAACTTCTTCTTTACGACTAGAGTGGATAACACTCCCGGGTATCAAGAGGAAGTTGTTATGTGATACATCAACCTCTACTCCTCGTCCATACGTTCCTTCTTCATACAGGAAAGACATCTTCTTCAATCTCCATTCCCTTTCTCACCCCGGCATCGAGGCTTCGCGAAAGCTTGTTTCAGCACGCTTTGTGTGGCCCGGCGTCAATGCCGATGTGACGAAGTGGACACGCAATTGTCTTTCCTGTCAACGGTCTAAAGTCCAGAGGCACACTAAAAGCCCTCTTGGCTCCTTCTTACCACCAGGTGACAGGTTTGAAAAGGTTCACATAGATATTGTAGGACCTCTTCCTCCTTCTAATGGCAAACGCTACCTTCTTACTTGTATTGACCGGTTCACTCGATGGACCGAAGCCATTCCTCTTTCTGTTGCTTCTTCGGAATCCATTGCGACAGCTTTTATGACACATTGGGTTTCTCGTTTCGGCATACCTCTCTCTGTCACTACAGATCAAGGACGTGTCTTCGAATCTTATCTTTGGAGAGATTTGATGCGCCTCCTTGGTTCTGAAAAGATTCATACCACTTGCTTTAATCCAAAAGCAAACGGAATTGTAGAACGATTCCATCGTCAGCTTAAGGCTTCCTTGGCTGCTCATCCACAACCGGAACATTGGACAGACGCTCTTCCGTTGGTAATGCTAGGTATTCGCACTGCCATCAAAGAGGATCTGCAATGTTCTGCGGCAGAACTTGTCTACGGTTCCACTCTTCGGCTTCCCGGAGAGTTCTTTTCGCAATCTTCTCCGTCTCCTACTGCTGACCCATTATCTTATCTAACCCGCTTAAG
>JABUQX010043212.1:15000-24279 GCA_015478945.1 Trachelipus rathkii
TCTCCCGCATTGAAATCGACGCGATTTCAGCCTTACCCAACATCGACTACGACGCTATGGCAACGTGCCAGACTACCGAAGATCCTGCACTTCCACAAGACTCTTCTCTCAAGCTGGAGTGGCTCCAACTCCCTGGGATAGAGAAGAGACTTCTGTGCGACGTGTCTCAGGGTTCTCCTCGTCCTTTCGTACCTGCATCGTTCCGTAAGGCTGTCTTCCTCAATCTCCACTCGCTTTCCCACCCTGGCATTGAGGCTTCACGCAAACTGGTTGCTGCCCGTTTTGTGTGGCCTGATATGAATGCCGACGTAGCAACTTGGTGTCGCACTTGTCTTCCCTGCCAGCGTTCTAAGGTCCACCGTCACACCAAGTCCCCGCTAGGCACTTTCTTACCCCCTGGTGCTCGATTTGAACGTGTCCACATCGACATCGTTGGACCTCTGCCTCCCTCCCGCGGTAAGAAATACATTCTTACGTGTATAGATCGGTTCACACGTTGGACCGAGGCTATCCCTCTCTCTGTCGCCAACGCAGAATTCATAGCTAAAGCTTTCTTGGCTCACTGGATTTTCGCGCCTTTTGGTGTGCCGTTTCTGTCACGACGGACCAAGGTAGACCTTTCGAATCCTTCTTATGGAGAGATTTAATGAATCTTCTTGGTTCAGAGAAGATTCACACGACTTCTTTTCACCCACAAGGGAACGGCCTTATAGAGCGTTTTCACCGTCAGCTAAAGGCTTCTCTTCTAGCTCAGCCCAATCCGGAAAATTGGACTGACGCTCTCCCTTTCGTAATGCTTGGCATTCGCTCCGCTGTTAAAGAGGATCTGCACTGTTCGGCTGCTGAATTGGTGTATGGTTCTCCTCTTCGTCTTCCCGGTGACTTCTTTTCACAGTCTTCTCCTCCTTCTACAGCCAACCCGCTTGCTTATCTTACCCGCTTGAGGCGCTGTGCTTCGTCGTGGAGACCGACTCCTTCTCGTCCACACAAGGTGCATTCCTATATCCCTAAGGACCTTTCTTCCTGCACTCATGTCTTCGTTCGACATGACTCCCACCGCACCGCTCTCCAACCTAAGTACGACGGACCTTTTCCTGTGATACTTAGGAAGGAGAAATTCTTCACGATACAGCGTCCCACACGCACAGAAGTCGTTTCGATCGACCGCCTTAAGCCTGCTTTCTTCGAGGCGAATCCTCTTCCTGTTCTCGACCCTGACGCTTTACCTTTTGTTTCAATTTCTCCCCCTTCAACTCGTTCTTTTAACGTTCCTATCTCTCCTCCTGCATCTCTTCCTCCTCCTTCTCCTCCTCCTCTCCCTTTTCCTGATCCTCTTCCTTATCCTCCTCCCCCTCCTTCTCCTCAGCCAACAGCACCAATACGACCGGCTCAGACTCCACCCGCACGGTCATCGTCACCCTTGCCTCCCTCCACTCCGGCTCAGGATTCTTCACCTCCAGCTCCACCTCGGGCTACTCCTACGACACAAGCATACGTTCCGACTCGCCCGATCACCCGTTCGCAAACAGGGAATCCTGTCCAGACTCCATCCCAAGCTCCTACTAGACTATCGAGCAGAGGTAGGCATATTCGATGGCCGGCGCGCTATTTGGATTAAGGTATCGTGCCTTTAGCACTGCAGGGGAGTACCTGTAGTGATGGAGGTCATGAATGACCTCTATAATAGCACGCAACACTAATAAACAAAATAAAATTACGCACTGTAATTTATAAACTGTGTTCAAAAATTTATCGAAATTTATTTGAGATGGCAACACTTCATTTCGCTCTTCTAACCGCCATTTATCTTACGCTAAGCACGCGGATTTTCGTCATCTTATTTTTGGCTAACTCCAGCGTAATTAGGCTATTTAAGCCACGCTTATTGAACTTTATAGACATGGGGTGGACACGGAGTTCCGGTTTCCAGGCTCAGCTTGTAATTAACAACTTACTTCTGTATGCATCTCAGAACTATATACTCCAACTTGCTCCCTTGTTTAAAAACCTGGTTGTTTAACCTTCTACAAGAAGTTTCAGATAAAGCAACTACCGCAGAACTTCAATATATATATATATAATATATATATATATATATATATATATATATATATATATATATATATATATATATATATATATATATATATATATATATATATATATATATATATATATATATATATAATATAATATAATAAATATATATATATATATAATATATATAATATATATATAATATATATAAGTATATAGGCCAGCGGTTTAGTATTCCTCATATGTATCTCAAAACATTAATGCTACATGTAAAAACGGAATACAATTGGTGGGAATGCTGGTCCAAATTTTAGTGCGGAAATGTAAAAAAAAAAAAAAAAAAAAAAAAAAATATATCTCAAAAACTACAATAGCTACAGCGAAAAGGAATACATTTTTGGAATCCTGGTAAAATTTCACATAAGAAAATGTAAAAAAAAAAAAAAAAAAATTATTGTTAATAATAATTATAGTAATATTATTAGAAGGCCTATTTAGAGACCTTTTATTGGTTTCTCGTTGAAAATAAATATACTTTTCTATTAAAATTTGCTTTATACCGGCACACTAGGGGGCTGCGAGCCGACGGGGAACATAGGGGGGGACGTTTTCTTCCATACCCGTAGGGGAGGGGCGGAGGAACCCCCGCGACACCCAATACCAAGAGCGGGGGTACCGGAGACCCTCCCCGGAGGGGGAATTAGTCCTACCCCGTAGTTCCCGGAAGGCCGAGAAGACCCCGACTCCTGCCATGGGTGCGGTATACCTTGGGTATTCTTTATAAAAAAAAAAAAAAGCAAAATTTAATAGAAAGTCTATTTATTTTAACGAGAAACCAATAAAAGGTCTCTAAATAGGCCTTCTAATCATATTACTATAATTATTAACAATAATTTTTTTTTTTTTTTACTTTTCTTTATAGTTAAAGAATTTTACCAGGATTTCCAAAAATGTATTCCATTTCGCTGTAGCTAATGGGTAATTTTTTGAAGATTTTTTTTTTTTTTTTTTTTTTTTTTTTTTTTAACGCACTAAAATTGGACCAGCATTCCAACCAATGTATTCCGTTTTTACTGTAGCATTAATTAGTTTTTTGAGATATCATATGACGGATATACTAATACGCTGACCATAATATATTTTAAAAAATGTAAACATGAAATATACTATAAATAACATATAAAAACATATGTATCTATGTGTATATACACATATAATATATATATATATATATATATATATATATATATATATATATATATATATATATATAAACAAAAATTTGATTCGGCACGTTGCATGCAAAGCCGATCCAAAATTTACTTATCGAAGCATTAATTGGCGTTAAAAAAAATGATTCTTTTATACGGTGATAATCTACATAATTACCAAACAAATTATTAATAAAATTTTTTGCTACAATTACTCAAAAATGTAAGGTCATTTCTTTGCATTCCTTACTCTTAAACCGATGAGATTCTGTATATGATAATAATTATTCATCAATGGAAGGTATAGTAGGGAAATCTTATTGCATTAATAATAATAATAATAACAATAATAATAATAATAATAATAATAATAATAATAATAATAATAATTGGGAAGGAAGTTGCGCTCTCGAGGCGATAAGATTACCTTCCATAGGGTATTTGGGGTGTAGGGTACATTCCATGACACTCCAGTGCCCAATGGTTCGCCCCTCTTGCTCTATTTTCACATTCTTACACTGGAGTAGAATCTCCATTAGCACACACACACACCGTAAAACACTACCACTATTTCAGACGTTTTCATATATCCATTATCCATGCGTATGTGTGTGTGTGTTGAAGGGAGGGGGGGGGGGGAGAATTCCCACAGGGTGTTGTAGGAGGCGACTAAAAGGACAGTAGTAGTTGTTGTTGGGGAATGAGAAGGGGAGAAGAGTTGCGATTCTGAAGTGACTTGTGGCACATAGATATGGTGGATTTTGTTTATTTGAGTACTAAAATACTAATGGTTAAATTTAAGTTTGAGAAGACCGTGGTTGTGTGGTTGAAATATATGGTTCATCTGAGGGTGTTGTTGAGGAGAGTGTGACTTTATGGGATAATCTAAATGATGTTTTGGAAGGGGTGAGTAGGTTATTCGGTTTGGTTATGTTGGACCATTTCAATGGTTGAGTAGGTCATCGAAAAAGGGATGGTATAACAGATGCCTTTGGAAATGCGGAAGAAAATGAGTATGGTAGGAAGGTGATGAATTTCTGTGAGAAGATAGGTATGTGTGTAAGAGTGCATTCTTCTAGTACAAGAGTATTCATAATTTTACCAGAGTTGGTATAGGTAGAGATGATATCGAAGTGAAAAGTATGGTTGATTTTGTGTTATGAAGAAAATGTTAAAATATGTGACGGATGTTAGATCAGCAAGGGGGTTGAGGATGAGAATATCAGGTCATTATGTTGTTTTATGTAAGATTAAGTTGGTGGGTGCATGCATGGAGAGGAAACAGATAAAGAAGGAAGTGGGAAGAATTAAGAGAGAGAGGTTGGGCGAAAAAGGTTATAAGTAAAAGTATCTAAGCAAATAAATCAGCTGAATGCGAACAATATGAAATTGAACACATCAGAATGCAAATGAAGGAAGCCTTTGCTAGTAATGCAAAATAAGTATGTGGGTCTGCTAAAGTAGGAAGTAAGAATGTCAATATTGAGTGGTGGAATGAAGAGCTGATGCGGGCGGTTAAAAGGAAAAAAAAAAAATGGTTGAATGTGGTAAAAGATAATGATTAGGTCTCGATCGAAAGATGTATGGGAAATATATAAGGAAAAATGAAAGACTAAAAGTTGCATACGTAGAAGGGGAAAAAAGGAGGTAAATTAACAGTTTGGAAGGAGGATGAATGGAAACGTATAAGGTAACAATAGGTTCTTCTGGAAGGAAGTACGAAACGTTATGAATGAGGGTAAGGTGAATCTTCGTAGAATAATGAATTGGGATGGTGCTTTCGTGACTGATGAAATGGACGTGAGCAACGTATGGAGGGAACACTTCGATGATCTGAAAAACATTGGCAGTACAGTAATGCAGAGGTGATAGTGATTGTGTGTGGGTTTGATGATGTAAGAAGAATTAAGTATTTTTGGATGATGTAATTAGTATGGAGGAGGTAATAGGTAGAGGGAGAAAGTTGAAAAACGGTAAATAAAATTACTGTTGAAATGATCAAGAATGAAGCAGAGTTGCGATTGACTTGATATAGAAATTGTGTAACAAAGTGTTTGAATAGAGTATAGTTCGGAAGGATTGGAGGAGAACAGTAATAGTACCCTTATATAAGAGTAAATATAATGAAAACTATAAGATAATTAGTTTGAGTGTTGTAGGGAAGAGGTATGCTGATATTTTGGTTGAAAGAGTGCGTCGTGACTAAGGGACTGATTGAAAAAGAAAAAAGACAAGGTGCATTTAGAAGTGGTAGAGGATGTGTAGATCAAATTTTCACAATGAAACAAATAAATGAGAAAATGAGAGATGAATAAGTTGTATTTAGGTTTTATGGACTTGCAACAGGCATATGACAGGATTAATATAGAAGCTCTGTGTATGATGATGGTGGTGAGCTTCTGAATGGAATCAAATGTGCATACGTCGATAGTGAAGCGTGTGTAAGAATAAAAGGAGTGGAAAGTGAATGGTTTAATATTAAGATACGTTCTGACTCCATGGTTCCATTGCATATGGATGGGGTGATGAAAGAATTAGGGTTAGGGGTCGTAGAGGAAGGTGTTAGACTGATGGAGAATGGAAGAGAGTGGACTGTACCCTGCTTATTGTACGCTGATGATCTGGTTTTGTCTGCCGAATCTGAAGAAAGTTTGAGAGGATTGGTAGAGGGGTTTGAAAGTAAATGTAGATAAGAGTAAGGTAATGGAAGTGATTGAGAAAAGTCCATGGTGTGAAATCAAATTGGAAGGTAAGCAATTGGAAAAAGTATCCGAGCTTAAATATTTAGGTTATAAGTTGGATGAAAAGAGAACTGATGAAGCAGAGTGTAGCAGGAAAGTTGTGAATGGTTGGAAGGTAGTTGGAAAAATTAAATTCTTGGTGAATGCAAAGGGACTAAATCTTTAGTGAGCTAGGGTTGTGCATCAGGGTATGTTGCTAACGGTGTTAATGTATAATTGTGAAACACAGGTGTGGAATAAAAGGATCTAAAGTGCAATCAGTTTAGATGGATAATCTTAGGAATGTGTCAGATGTGAGAATTGAAAAAATGAGGAGTGAACGAATAAGGCGGTTATATAGTGAATAAAGGCGCAAATGAGACTGTATTAAGATAGTTTATTCATATGGAAAGGATGGATGACACGGTTGGTTAAGCGGATGTTTAGTGGCGAGTGTGCTCGGAATAGACCTGCTGGGAGACAGAAGAAAAAGTGGATTGAGTCCGTAAAGGGATGTCTAAAGGGAAGGAATGTGAATTTGGCAGAGGTGTGTGAAGAAAGGCGCATAACATGAGTGAATGGCGGGGTTTTGTGAGGGGGTATGATTGTGGACCTGATCCAGGGGATACCACAGTGGGTGTCCGTAGCGGTGTTGTGAAGCCCTAGGATTAATTTTTGTCTGCAATGGGTTGACACTTAAGGGTATGAGGAGAGGGAACTTTCCTTTCTACTTACGTCATGCTCTTCTACTTAACTATTCTATTGTGTGAATGTTAGATACCCTATTCCCATCTATAGGAAGTGAAAGGAGAAAAAAAGAAAAAGAAAATAATGATGTTAATAATAAAATTGGCAAAGTAAGGACAAACAAGACAAAAATTCCAAAAAATTAAAATGGAAGAAAAGTAATCCAACATAAAAAAAACAAAAAAAACAAACATTGTTTTCGTGTTTATTTGGTTTCTAATCTGCATGCGTGGTTATACACATATATTAAAGAAAAAATCATATATTTTTAGATATTTAATTGTTATAACAATATAAAAATATAATTAATATATATATATATATATATATATATATATTATACTATTATATATATATATATATTATATATATATATATATATATAATATATATATATATACTAATAATATATATATATATATACATGGGCGTAGGCAGGGGGGGCAGGGGGGGCCCTTGCCCCCCCCCCTAAATCTTGGCGAAAAAAAAATTATGAACCATATATGTTTGCCAGACGACGTTTTTAAGGGTTTATTAGTAGAAAAACTTTAAAAAAAACATCAATCGATAGATAATGAAGTAGTTAAATACTAATTAATATACGTATTATAACGTATTATATTATTTTTTCTAAAGTTTTTAAATGTGTTTCCCTTTTCAATAGATTGGCTTTAAAGGCCACTCACTTCTGTGCTTGTGTATACAGCTGGCTTCTTGCTGACATTATTCTCGCTCGAACTCTCAGGATGTCGATCAACAATTTGGCGGCTGCAAAGCTGTTAATCAATCACGGAGCGTACCCGTTTGATATTCAGCCCCCTTTGCCCCCCAACCAGAAAACCAATCAACAATCAAAAAAAATAATTGGGCAGAAAAATAATAGAAATATACAGCAATTTTGAAGACCATAATTTTCTGAAGAATCCATGATGTACCTTTAAGAGGCAAAGACCTGCATGAGGGAATTTTTGAAGACCTGATTAAGCTGCGATAGAATGTGGTGATTGGGAATTGAAAGAGAGCATATTTAAGGACAGAAGAATGTCGTCTGGAACATCTCCGATGATTCAAAATGAACTGATCAAATTGTGTGTGGAAATATCGTAAAAAAACATGATTGTAACGGTTGGAATTTTTTTTTTGCATCTACTCCATATTGACCGATGAAACTGCGGATTTGTCAGGCAACGAACAATTATCTATAGCATTAAGGTTTTTCGATCTTGAAAAAATGACTGTTCGAGAAGAATTTCTGGGGTTTGAAGTTTTGAACCATTGCCAAACGATTGATTTGTTTTTTAGAACAAGGTTTGAAGCGAGACTAGCGTTGGCAAGGGTGCGAGCTACGCAGCATTGGCAGGCATAGAACATAGGGGTTTCAAAAAGAACTGCGGGGAAAAATATGAAAAAAAGATTATATTTCACTGTGTAAGCCATCGCTTAATTTGGTCATTATGACCTAAACATTTTTTCCGGAAAATTTGAAACTTGTCGCCACCATAAAAGACAAACTTTTGCAGAGACTCCAACCTAAAAAGAAAATACATTCCCAACTTGCCTAAACTTTGTGAAACCCGTTGGACTCAAAAATATCATAGTATTGCTATTTTCCATACAAATATGCTAAAAATTGTTAAAGTCAACAATCCAACAAGAAAAACAGCTTGTCTATTATTCGTTTCGGCAAGACCCAATTTTCATTATTTACCGTCTTCCGTAAGAACCAAATATTTTTGCTTTAGTTGAACCAGTGTTGTTTAATTTAAAACAACAAATATTTTCCTTAAGCAGTACTGTTCTCTGATCATATCCAAAGATTTTTGAAGGGTTGTCAAAGACCAATGCAAACTGCTGATCAATAATTGCTGATCCGCTCTTAATCCGCCAATGTTATTACTACTGAGTTCTTTAGTAAGACTTGCACCACTACGAAAGTACATCTAAACAACATTAAAGCAAATCTCCTGCTGAAACTTCTGCTGATATTGAAGCGTTCTGTTACTGTGGCTTAAATCTTGACTCACTTCAATCCTCCTTAGAGACTAAGATTTTCAGACAACAACGTGCAGCATTTTATCCTTTTTCATTTGCATCCGTTTCTTATGTTAGGTGTTCCGGTAGGCAGCTTGCGTGAGAAAGTAAATGTTTTTCACAGTTTTATGATCTTGATGTAAATAAAATTCATACAAAAAATTCATTATACTGGTATACCTTGTGGCTGAATAAAAAATGGATATGCAAAAGTTGAAAAGACTTGGAACTTACTGAAGTTATCAAAGAAGCCGATTCCTTTTTTCCTCAAATCAAACCTTCAATTAATTGTAATTTGTGGCTACAGTAGTTTTTAAATCAGTACCATTGAAAGGTCCTTTCAGAACTCTGCGAAACGAGTAAGGTTGGTAAGAAAAACAATGAACAAAGACAGGTTTAATGGAATATGTAGGATGAGTATTCATAAAAATAGTAAGTGAAAAAATGAACGAATTGAAAACAAATGTAATGCGAAACTCGCTGAAAATCCAAGGCGTCTAATGCTAGCTTAGATTTAATATTAGTTCCCACTC
>JABUQX010043213.1:5000-18294 GCA_015478945.1 Trachelipus rathkii
AGTAACTTTACAAGGTTCACACTTTGTGGAAAGTCATTGAAAGTCAGGGAAAAAAATTGGTCAGGGAAAGTCAGGGAAACGTTTTAAGATATGCTAAAAGTCAGGGAAATTTTAAAATTTCAAAACATATGAAGAAAGATCCATGGACCAAGTTGCATATTTTTGATATATATTTTTTTTTTACTGTATAATTGTGGAATAAGAGATGTATTTGATAGGTGAATGAAAAGGATGGGCGAGGTACATTTCCATAAATCTACTTCTAATCTCTGTTTCTTTTTATTTTTAGTTCACTATTACCTACTATTCTTCCTATTCTGTTCGTAGAGGTTGTCCCAAGTTCATCCTTTCAATATACCAATGTATATGGATGTGTTTTAGACTGTATGACTTATGACTTATTCTGTTTATATCTTTTTCTTTTTAGGGATTTATACTTTTTGAGATTTTTTTTTTTTGAGGTTTGACGAAGTGATTTTGGATTTTTGTGCAGTTGAAGATATTTATTATTTATTTATAAAATGATTTTTAAATAAAAAACTAACTTTCACGACCAGTGGTTGGACGTCAAGCTGAACCCACAGTTTATCAGGTGGTTGGGTAAAGGACCTGATAGTTCCAAGGCATACTGTAAAGTATGTAAAAAGAACTTTGATCTATCTAACATGGGAAGCCAAGCCGAAGTTTCACATTCAAGAGGGGAAACTCATTTGAAATTTAATCAAATCAAGCAGGACCCAACCATCATTGAAAACTTTTTTTATGTGTTTCTAATAATCAATGTTAGTGAAAGTGTGGTGCACTGCAAAATTATGGCCATTCATCAACTTCTAATTCATACTCAGCCGATGTAAATGACCCTGAGTGTTCCATTTAATAACCAACCAAAAACAGTTTATCAATCAGTTTCATCTTTTGCATTAAAGATGCATGTTACAAAGATCTGACAATCTATGGGCATTAAAGGTGGTGGATTATAAAATGTCTTTAAACTCGTGTCAGATATAAGTGAAACATTTAAATTAATGTTTCCAGATAGTGCTGTAGCCTCAAAATTTTAAAATGGGTCCGATGAATTTTAAATATGTGATTAACCATGGACTTGCTCCCTATTTTTCAAAAAAAGCAAAAGCACAATAACACTTACTTTGCAGTGAAGCTCATTCTACCCTTGAATTAAAATTCAAAATATTTTTGGATGGTGATTGTCTTTTTAAGAGACTTGATTAGTTTTTTTTCTTCTAATAGTACTGGGAATCAATGTTATGTGAATTGTGGCAAATTATTAAAATAGGACTGATATTTTCGCATGGAAATGCGACAGTGAAGGAGGGTTTTCTATAAATTAAGCAATTTTAATGGAGAATCTGAAAGAACTTAGTCTGATTTCTCAAAGAACAGTGCACAATGCTCTAAGATATCATGAAAGTATTCATAAAGTTCCTATCTCTCAAAAAATGTTGACAAATGTAAGACTTGCTCATAGGAGATATGAAGAACATCTCAGAGTCAAAACAGAACCAAAAAGAAGAAGAGAATAAAAAGGTTGAAAAAGAAAATTATCCATACAGATCTACAAATTTGAAGAGCAAAGAAAGATGTTAAAACTGAAAGCTTTGACAGAAGAAGACGCTATAAAATCAAAATTCAGATGCTCGAGAAGAAAAAGTTAACCTAAATCTCCCCATTTAGAACTTTTGTGATCATATTGGACGTTATTCACCTAGGCTATTAATGTAAACTTTTAATTTATTTTCTTTTTGTATAAATAAAACTGTTTACTTTTGGAAAAAATTAAAAAGGACTGTGCTGGACGGTTATGGGGAAGGTATAGGCTGATTACTATAAAAAAAAAATATTTTTTTTAATTCATCCATGATGATGAACAGTTTCTAAAGTAAATTTTCAATAATTTAATGTATGAACTGAGTAAATAGGCTGCAATAATGATTAATAGATATTTTATACGCCAAAAATAACGAACACGCTGGTCAGGGAAAATTTGCGGATTTGGTCAGGGAAATCAAATTCAAAATTTCAGTGTGAACCCTGCTTTAGAATGGTTGATCTGGAGCCGGAGTTGTGTAATTTTAAAATTATAAAGTCGATTTGTAGCGTCAAAAAAAATTTGACATTCATACCCCAACACATCCCCTCGATAACGTGTCAACTTTATCGTGGTGGTAAGGGGGCTCGGATATCCCTTATGGATATTTGCAAAGTAGCACGATTTCCTCTTTTCAGTTTTATGTATTCCCCAATTTTGTTTTGTCCGTATTTTCTCGCTTTCTTTTTATTGGTTAAATTACCTCCCACTCCCCCTTACGTACTGTGGTACGTACTTCCACTCTATTATGAGTGTCTTCCCTTCTCTTCCCTTCACTTAACCTTCCGGATATCTGTTCCTGTTTGGATCCTGGGTCCATCCTAACCACCTTCCCCCGTGGACAAGGATACAGGTTACAAACTGGTCCTTTCCGCCTTTGACTTAGCCGCTTATTGTAGGGGACCCGAACCTTTGGATTAACCACTGAGGAGGATGTCCTGCATTTGTGTGTATAATCCAGGGACCCGCGCTCCGGTACCATGAGGTTCATAGAAGGGGACTTGCGAAGTTCCGAGAGGCTTTTCCCGAGGCCACATCCTCTGCCCTTCCTGGGGTGGTTTTTCGGGGCGGGTTGTGTTTGGCTCTGGACTTTGCCCTTCTGCAGTGGACAAGACACTATCCCGTATGAATGGTTTTCCTCTCCACATTCCTATGTTATATTGTCATTTATGTCTCATTTGTTTTATTGTTATTACTGGTTTATATTGTGATGGAGTAGTATATAGGAGATTAACTTATGAAGACGCCCGTAAATAAATATACGTTTTCAAAGAAAGGCGGATTTCATCTTCAGTCAGGACCCCCTTCTGGCATTTCCCTGGCTTCTAGGCCAGGACAAGGTAAGGGCTTTGATGCCCTGGTAGCCTAAATGGTTCGTGTTGTTCACCGTCTTCCAACGAACCACCATGCCCACCAGATTTCTGCTTCATTGGCCAACACTTCTCATTTTCCTAGTGACAATGTGTCCCCCTCAGCATTTATGTTACTTCATCTCTCCCGTCGCCAGAGGATTCGGGCTTCTCCACAACCGGAGGGTCTTACGAGTCGGACCCTCCACTGGGTGCCCCCACTAACGAAACCTACCCTTTGTACTTTTATTTCAGTTCGACAACTTCACAACCCCTCACGTCTCATAATCCATCTCGTCCTCAGTGACGCATTAGACTTCGTCCTCAGTACAACCGATAATCAGGCGACTCCCATAAGGAATGGTTCAATCCTCGTTCGTGCCTCCTCTTGACTTCAGAGCCCGTTATTGGCTTCTCTATCATATTTGGGTGAGCTACCGGTTGTATCCAAGCCGGACCATGTCCGCAATACGTCTAAAGGAACAGTGTATGCTCCTGAGGTCCGTTCCGATGATCCGGACGCCATTCGAACATTTTAAAAGGCAACATTCCGGTCGAAAATGTTTACCGGTTCCCTCCCCATAGAGAGACTCCCACTGGATCTAAACCTCGCATTCTCACTTTGTGTACTATTTCCTTCGACCAGGGTGAAAATTGGTTTCACCGCTCACTCGGTTCGGGCATACATCCCATACCCGAGGAGATGTTTCAAATGTCACACATTTGGCCATTCTCAAAAAAATATTGCAGATCTCCCCAGTTCATCTGTCCGAGGTGTGGTGATGATACTCACTACACAGCGTGCGAGAACCCACCTTGTTGCCCGAATTGCAAGGGTTCGCATCAGGCGTCAACTATGTGCTGTCCTTTTCTTTAGGAAAAGGAGGTACTTGAACAGTGCACAATACATAAGCTCGACCGTCGTAAGGTCTCACGTAGCGCTAGAGAGTAATATTCACACCTACCCCTCTCCTTTGCTGCTGCTGCGGCGACTAGGCCGGTACCTACCACCCAACCTTCCCATCGCTCTCGTGCACCCCACCCCCTACGCCTGGTGCGCTTCTACAAATTCGCAGCACTCCAGATCGGATATCGTAACCACTACTGGTATAAACATTTCTACTCTGCAATCGAACTACCCCCGACATGATCCGTACTGTCGCTCTTCAAAAATCCCCAGTCCATACATATAGTTTCTATGGTGTGAGCTCGGCTGAAGTACATGGCCCACCCAAGGTTGCATGCTCTCCATCAATTACTGATTCTTCCCCTGATAAGGAAGTATCCCCTGCGTTACTACTCTATGATACTCTCCTTTGACGAATGTTAAACGTAAACGTACGTCTCCAGTGTCCCCTGGGGAAACTGCTAGGACATTCTTTTCCTAGTATCGAAGGCTCTCCTGAAGGCATCACGTCTCCTCCTGCGAGGCGCCACTACTATTTTCACTATCGGGCGACGGATTTCTTAAAATTCACGCCTTCTGCCCATCCGGCTGGGTCTCCCAGTGTCCTTCCCAATCGTGCCCTTCACTCGAAACGCCATGGGCTATCCCCGCTAGTTTACCGCAGGGTTGTAAAAAGCCATGGATACTTGGTTTTTTGGCTATGGTTAATTGCCTATTTGACCCTTATATGAAAATTATAAGGGTCAAATAGCCATGGGTTTTTGCCAACCCTGGTTTACCGTGCCCCACTTTTGCATCCGACCTTCCAGTTCCTTATTCAAGCGATTCCGAGTCGTACTCTGATATTCCGTTGAAAGTTACCACCGACTCTACATCTTTTTGAAGTTCCCCAACTTGGGATATAGGTTCTACCACCCTTGGACAGGGGGTATGGGTTTGCCCACTGCCCCTCATGTGTTCCTTCACAGTGAGACCGGATATGTCCCTGTTTTTCAGGGGGGGGGATACCACTGTATACTCCTCTGAGCAGCTTCCGCAGGACGCTGAACTTCGTCGGGATGTGCTTCGGGCCTCCTCCATCAATACTTGTATGGTTCTTCCTCCTACCATCCCTGTTGAGACTCCTTCTCAATCCGAGACGAGTCTTCAGCTGTGTGATTACACCTGTGACTTCCACGCCCGTTCTGGACGATATTTGAGGTTCCCCTGTCTCCCCCGTTGAGAGTCGAACTTCTCTGCTCCTGGCGCTGGTGTCTACACCTTCGGCGTTAAGTTCGAGACCGTCTTATGTGGAGGATGATTTGGCCCGTCTCTTTGACCGGGTCTCCCGCAGTGGGAGGGAGCGACCACTCTCTATCTCAGGGTAAACCTTTGTCAATTCTCATGACCTTCCTCTTCCGTCGGGCTATAAGGCGCCCCCTCGTGGTCCATCCAGTAACCCGCGCCATAGATTGTCGCTTGCTTCTAAAAATAAAGCTGACGGCCACCGAATAGCAGCGATTGTTATGGACCGCACTGAGAAGTGATTGCTTCATCTTTTTACTTTGACTAAGTTTCTTCAATGGAACTACCATGGTTATTACCCAACTTCGAAGAGTCTGGTAGACTTATTGAACTGCATACTCCAAAAGCCATCTGCCATCCAAGAAAGGCAATCTGTGTAGCCGTGCTTTTTCTACAACCATCCAAATACAGGTTGTCTCTAGCTTCCCAAAATTGTGGCGCTGATGATAGGAGTAGTGTGGCGATTCTGTTCCACGAATCCGTTCCTTTCACCCCTATTCCCATTCCATCTTGGTTACACACGATAGCTGCCGTGCCCACCTCGATTCCCCATTTTACTTTGTGCTCTGTATACCTTGTACCTAGCTGCAGTTAAGGAGGGAAGACCTTTTCGGACTCTTTCGAAACCTCCCTCCGCTCTTGTTGGTTTTAGGGGATTTCCATATTCGCCAATCAATGTAGGGGTGACTGTTTCGTCACCAAATGCGGATTGGCTGATGGGTGTTTTACAAACCTTTTGTTGGAATGCCTCAACACAGGGTTACCAACTTTTGAACGTTTTGACACTCGTTCTTTCCTGTGTTGACATGTCATTTTGCTCTCTATCGTTCATTGACAGATTCTAGTGAGACAGGTTGCCTTACTTTTGTGGTAGTGACCATTACCCAATATACATTACATCTCTTTGCCCTGATCATCCACAAACGCCCTATCCCATCTGGCGTTATGACAGGGCTGATTGGTCCTCCTTGTTAGATGCAACATACGTCCCCGGTCTCCCTGCCACTGACGTATTTCCTTCCCTTTCGGATGTTGTTCTGCTGGCGGCAGAGGCCAATATCCCTCGCTCTTCTGCTTGTCGTCGTTCTGCTACATCGTGGTGTAACGCAGATTGCGCTCGGCTAACTGTGCTAAAGGTAAACTATTGATCATACAAGAGTACACACCGTCTAATTTGATCCTCTTTAATAAAGGCCGCTATTGTTCGGTCTCGTATTGGACTAATACTAGGAAACAGTATTTTCGAACACGTTTCCACGGTCAATTCTTCTACGCCATTGTCTTCAGAGTATGGTGGTGTGCGTAAAATTTCTCGCAAGCATTATAGGGAGCCGCCAACGGTCATCAAATATGGTGACCCGCAACCGTGTGACATCATTCCGCCCCGGGCATGGTTGCTGATGAGCACGGATACCATTTTGCAACTTGCAGTGATTCTCGGTATCTAGAAACCTTCATACTAACGACTGTTCACGAGGACCAATTTCAAGAGGCTCTACGCCTTTGCAAGAATGGGAGCACCTGGCTCTGAGGGTATCTCGTGCCTAATGATACGTCATCACCATTCCACTGCTTCTGCGTTTCTCTCTTTATATAATCGAATCTAGGTGGAGGGAGTCTTCCCACCAGTTTGTCTATCGGCTTATACCGTCGCGTTGTGGAACCTTCGACCATCCCCAACCGTCGCAGGCTGCGAGCGTCCCATTTCTCTAACTATCACACCTGTAAGATGGTGGCTAATCATCATCATCCGACGTTGGAGGGCCTACGCGCATTTTCCGACTATCAGTTTGGGATCAGGAGTCATCGCTCAACACAGGAACCTTTTCTCCGGTTGTTCCACGTCACCCGTGAGACTTTCTCCTCAAATAAAATGGTCCTGGCTGTTTTCTTCGACATCTAGAAGACTTACGATTCCACATGGAGAATGGGAGTTCTCCATAGCTTGCGCTCGCGGGACCTTAGGGAACAACTTCCCCTCTTCCTACAGTCTCTTATGTCGGGTAGATCTTTCCGGGTTCGCTGTGGCACCACTCTGTCTGGTCATTTTGACATGGTCGAGGAGGTGCCTCAGGGAAGTGTACTCATCTTCCAGCTTTTTGCTGTCTGTTTCAATGGTGTCATGCATGGAAAGACAGATGCAGCTGGCTGTCAATGGGGTAGCTTCGTGGTGTGATTCACGGGGTTTTACTTTTTCGTATAATAATACGTGAAGACCCGTGCTTTCCATAGTGTAGTAAGCGGGATAAGACGATACGGGTGAATCTGTTCTTGCTAACCCTGTATGCTACCCATCCACCCTAATCGGAATTGAGGTTCTTGTTCTGTTATTGATGTCTAACTGTATCCCCCCCCCCATATGCTCAATCTAAAGGGTAACTGCGCCCGCTCATTGGACTCTTCGACCACCTCCCTGCTACATCTTGTGTGCTGACCGATAGGTATCATATGCTTCATGTTTGCTGCTCATGTTGGTCAGCCGTCAAAGTTGAATTCATGCGTTTGTCGATATATTTGGACACAGACATCTCCGAATATACTTGCGCCTTCTCCGATTCCATACAAACTAGAGTCGCGTGAGAGGCCTTTCTGGGGTCATTTCGTTTTCTCACAAGAAGGGAGGAGGTGGAGGCTGAGTGGTTCCCTGATTTATGAGAGAACGTCTAAGTGCTCCTTTGTTCCTTCCGCTACAGATCTCTCAAAGCCCATCGGCTTTGATCCTTATCTCGCAAAGGTTCCTCGTCGCCCTGCCTATCGGCCTTCTTGGGTTTAGTGTAAGCAATCTGTTTGTTATTTCTCCTTGCGGGATGTTCTCTTACATCAGCTACAGTGATGTCTGCCCATTAGTGGTCTGTTCCCACTTCCCTGTGTGTGTGCATGAAGTTGTTGCTTATCTATTATCCGGAAGCACCCGTCTCCAAACTACTGAAGTCTTCCTTCTGTCTCACCTGCCCTCATAGCGAATGCTCAGTGGACGAATTCTACACGACGACTCACCGGCGGAAGAAGGTGTGGGGGTGGCTCAGCTGGTCTTTCCGGACTTCACTGTGCCCCAGACTTTCTGACTTATCGTTTTATGGCCGCAGTTAGTTGCAGCTAATTTTTGGCTATTAATTCAGGATTTCTTGAACTTTAGCTCTGCCTGACACGTGATATCGATTGTTTTCTTTGAATTCGCGAGTGGTCAGTCTTACAACAACAGGATCTGAACCGACCAGACATCGCCTTTTTGGTTCCATATCCAGATGGTTATTTCAATGTATGGCTACATGTAAAATGATATGCATTTTAACTATTCTGCTGGGTTCCATTATTTACTTGTGGGTATTTCCTGGTACCGTATATTGACTTGATAAGCGGCTCTATCACGTTCGTCAATCTGCTATATAAATTACCGTCGATGAGACGGGACCCAAACACCTCCCATTGCTGTTTTTGCTCTCGCTCAAACATGGCTTCCTGCATGTTGGTCGGAGGAATTGTCGTAGGTGCAACTTGCAGCATAAAGTCTTCTGGGATTTGGTCGTCATCTTAATCGCAGGATCGCACAGGAGATGGTCCTGTCTCGCTTGAGAATTGGCGGCCATACCTAAATGCGACACATAGCTATCTCATGGCAACAGAGGAACCCCCTGTGTTATTTCTGCCGTTTCCAGAGTCCACTTTCGGTGCGTCATTTTCTCGTGGGTTGAGGCTTTTACAGCTTTCAGAGACAGGTTTTCCCCATATTACATCCTATGCCTTTCCAATACCGCCTCTCATTTATATTGTCAGAATCACCTCATTTCAACAGTGACGTGATCTTAAGATGCTCTCCTTCGGGAACTGACTCTGCTCTATAAAATTTAATTCTTAAATTCCCGTTTTTATCCGTTCAGTTTAGAAGTTACCCCTGTAGTTGGTTTACTAACTCTGTATTGCCCCGTTTTAATTGTGGCAGTGGTGGCTCCTTTCTCTCTCTCTCTTCTCTCTTCTCTCTCTCTATCCTCTCGTCTCTCTCTCTCTCTCTCTTCTCTCTCTCTCTCCTCTCTCCTTCTCTTTCTTTTCTCTCTTTCTTTTTCTCTTCTTTTCTCTTTCTCTTTCTCTCTCTTCTCTCTCTCCTCTCTCTCTCTCTTTCTTCTCTCTCTCTTCTCTCTTCTCTCTTTTTTTTCATCTCTGCTCCATCTCTCTCCTCCTCTCTCTTCTTGTTCTCACTCTCCCTGTCTCTCTCTCTCTCTCTCTCTTCTTCTTTCCTCTCTCTCTCTCTCTCTCTCTCTCTCTCTCTCTCTCTCTCCTCTCTCTTCTCTCTCTCTCTCTCTCCTCTCTCTCTCTCTCTCTCTCTCTCTCTCTCTCTCTCTCTCTCTCTCTCTCTCTCTCTCTCTCTCTCTCTCTCTCTTTCTCTCTCTCTCTCTCTCTCTCTCCTCTCTCTCTCTCTCTCTCTCTCCTCTCTCCTTCTCTCTCTCTCTCTCCATCTCCTCCCTCTCTCTCTCTCTTCTCTCTTCTTCTCGTCTCTCTCTTCTCTATTTTAAATGAAATATATAGGGTCAAAAATCTCAATGAATTCAAGTTTTTCTAAGAATTTACTAACAACTTCATCACCATTAAATTTTTAAAAGTAATAAATGTGATATTTAATACGCTTTCTAATAATGCTTTCTAATAATTTATGCTTTCAAAGTATTTTTTAATTTGTTTTGTAATATTTATTATATGATCTTGCCGCAGACTCCTTGGCAATGCTGGTGAAGAAGAAGAAAAGGGTTCCATTTTGAAAAGTAGTTCAAGAAGCAGACCTCAAACGTCAAGTACCCTCTTGAATAACCAATGTAAGAAAACGAGTCACTAAAAAAAACTCAGTTCAGATTTATGTAATTTTCAGTTCTAAAAGGCAAAGATGAGTTGAAAAGCCATTTAAAAGATCGCATAACAAACATTGAAAAATGCTGCACATATGGCAGTAATGAAGTGAGTAACTTATAACACATCATCTAAACAAACTCATTTCGGTTAATTCACAGCAATATTAAATTGTTAAAAATGTGCACATTGCAGCTTAAAATCGTATTTTGAGAAGGCTTAAAAAAACACAGTGCATGTGCACCTCGAAATATCAAAGTTATTTTAAATGTGCGGAGTGCAGCTTATGGTTTGGTATATGATAAAAGGTCACATCATCAACTTGCTAACTACATGAATCATCAATGTTTTAATTGTATTCTAAGTGCAGCTATGAATGTAATGACAATCAAAGTTTAAAAAACACACATGCTTGTCGGGGGGTAAACAAAATCCCTCATACTTAGGTCTGAGGTTTGGACCCGGATGAGGAATAAATACCTCCCTAGAGGAGCTGGAAGAAAAAAAAAAAAAAAAAAATATAAAGTTATTATTTAAATGTGCTGAGTGCAGCTATGGATGTAATCATAAAGGAACCTTAAACAGACACATGCTTGTGCATCGAAATATAAAGTTATTTAAATGTTGATGTACTATTATGTGAGAAATAAAAAAGAGACTTAAAAAAATCCACTTTGCTTAAATCAATGAAAACCATAAAATTGGTTTAAATGTTCTTGAAAAGCTGCAGCTATGGATGTAATAGAAATCAACTTAAAAACACTAATGCATTGTGCATCGAAATAATAAAAGTTATTTAATTGTGCGGAGTGCACGCGATATGGATGTGAAATAAGAAATCAAACTTAAAAACTCATATGCTTGTGCATCGAAATATAAAGTTATTTAATTGTGCGGAGTGCAGCTATGGATGTAATAAGAAATCAAACTTAGAAAGACATATGAATGGTGCTCGACAATATAAACGTTATTTTAATTGTGCGGAGTGCAGCTATGGCATGTAATATAAAAGTTTACTAAACCATCTTGCTAAATCATGGAATATAAAATCTGTTTACGTGTTCCTGAGTGCAGCTATGAAATGTAATGAAAAACGGCAAAGTTTAAAAGCACACATGCTTGTGCATCAAAATATAAAGTTATTTAACTTGTGCGGAGTGCAGCTATGGATGTAATGACAATAGGATCACTAAAAATCCACTTGCTAAATTCATTAGAAATATAAATTGGTTTAAGTCGGTAAGTGTTCTCGAGGTGCAGCTTATGAATGTAATGATAAGAGTCAGTTAAAAAGGCCATGCTTGTGCTAATCAAATATGAAAAAAAATTATTTAAATGTGCTGAGATGCAGGCTATGGTGTACATGATAAAAAGGTCACTAAAATCCCACATTGCTGAATCATGAGAACTTATGATAAATTCGTTGAAGTGTTCTCTGAGTGCAGCTTTGATGTACATGATAAAGAGGTCACTAAAAAAATCCCCTTTGCTAAATCAATCGGAAATATACGAAATTGTTTACCATGTTGTGAGTGTAGTTTTGAATGTAAGCGGAAAGGGGACTTTATAGACACATCGCTAAGTGGATTAAAATCCGGAATTAAAAGACCTTAGATAGACTAAGATATTTCAAATAGGCATGGAACTGTGGCAAGTAAAAATAATACTTAAGAAACTCGAATCCCTCTCACAATAATTCTCATTGTAAACACAACCGAAAATAGGGATTAGTAAAGTGATACTGCAAAATTGTAATCAAAAAAACATATATATGTTGTTCAGGTAAATCTTTTACGAGTCTCCACCATCTTACAATTGTACCCCCGACAAAATATTAGTCTTATCTCATTGTAACTGACACACCGAAACTCTTCCATCAACTTGGGTTATTTTTTCTGTCTTAGTTTTAATTTAATCTCTATTTACGCATGATATCATTACTTCTCTTAAATTATTAAAAAAAATTATGGTATTGGGAGTATAAATAAGATTGTTGTTAGTGACACCTTTATTCTGACTTCTCATTTCCACCAGAAGCATTTAGTTAAATAACTTATCATAGAAGATATTTTTTAAACAAATAGAAACTCTTGCAACAATAAAAGAAATAAACTTTCTTAATAATTTAAAGAAAATTCCTTGATCTTTGAATTATAAATATTAAAGTTTGACTAACACTTTTACGTTTTATCAAAAGTGTTTTCTTAATAATCGCTGATTCAAAGCGAATTCTCCTTTAACGATGGCCTTAGATTCGAATTTATTATTTTTTTAAATCCTCAATAAGTTTCTCAACACTCACTCGAATGTGAGGCAAATCTAAATAATTCTATGACCAAAACTTCAGATAATAAAACAAACAAAACAGATTTTATTCTAGTGCCATACTTTTTTACCACCATTCCCATTTCTCTTTTTCGGCGGTGCTGCTATGTGTGGCAATTCCAATTGCCATTCATCTTCAAAGCACTTATTACTTCCAAGCTTGAGCACTTGAACACTTGCCTTGATTCTCTGTGCCCCGCGGACGCGCTCAACTTTTTCTGCTTAACTTTTCCTATTTGTATGCATTGTTTATAAATCTTTGGCAAGAAGTATTGCTAAAAGTGTGAATTCGTCACCCATGAGTCACTACAATATAAACGTCATTGAAAACATAATGCAAGTTTGTACTCTTCGTTTTGACACATTCAATAAAATCTGGAATCACATTTGACCATCTTCTCCAAGTTTTTGTCATAAACCCCTTATTAAATTTTCCAAAGTTCTGATCATTTTTGAATTCGCGTATCCTTAATTATGGTAATTACCATGCCCAGAGAAAGCAATACATAACACATCTTTAGAAGAAATTGCTTTATTAGTCATGAGTTGGAGGAGGAGGAGGAATAGTGGAACGCGTTTCCAGTGTGCGAATTAGAGAACCAAAGATTTTCAATAGAAGAAGTTCAGCTTTAGCAGAAGGCTGTGTCAGATACCAGAGGATAGAAAGCGGAAGAAGGAAAATAATGTTAAATGTTTTTTTTGCAAAATTGCAGAAGGAACTTGACGAGAGGACCCAATAAGAAATTTCATTTTCTACTGAGAAAGTTTTTGTGTCAAGAAAAATAGATTTTGGCACGGGATTCCGGAAGATTTATAATTATAAAGTTAACCGTAGGTTCTAAATTAGTTTGAAAGGCTACAGTAATCCTGAAGCAGCGTCGTCCCTGGACGAATATCACGAGACAAGAAGCCCAAGAGCTAAACCGAGATTTTTGTTAAGTTCTAGTTTGAAGCGGAAAAAGAATATGAATGTATCCTCCATGCAGA
>JABUQX010043214.1:7500-10046 GCA_015478945.1 Trachelipus rathkii
CTAGCAACCGTTGTGATGTTAAAGGTTTCCAAGACATTTTTTTTGTTTGTGTTAAAGGCCAAGATTGTTTATATTGTCAACAGGAGAGAACGAGGCAGAGACATTTCGAAAATATAGGAAGAGTTAAGAGTGTTTTAGAGGGAGATGTAAGAAGTTGAAGTTTAAAAGAATTTGAATTTCAACGAAGGTAGAACGAACCCATCGGAAATTCTAATCCAAGATCAGCGAGAATAGAATCGGAAAAGTTAAGACGAGAGGCAATTCTAGAAGTAAACGAGAAGGAGCAAAGGAATTGAAATGAGTTGAATGAGTGAAGGGTCGAGTCATCGGCATAAGAGTGGCTAGAGTTAAGTAAGTGCAGGGAAAGATCATTATGAAAAGTAAGAATAAAGTAGGAGATAAAGCCGAACGAACCCTGAGGAACACCACTATTGACAGAAAAAGAAGAAGTCGCTCCATCAACCAATCCGATATTGAGCGACATGAAGAGAAAGCTAGACATAAGTATAGCAAAGAGAATGAGGAAACCCAAAGGAAGGGAGCTTTGAGAGCAGTGACGCGGCCATACCCGGTCTAAGATCTTTGATATGTCGGAGCGCCACCAACGCCAAGTCTCCCCCGTAGTTTACTAAAGAGCGGAAAAAACGCATAAACGTTAAATAGGAAAAGTATATCGCCAGTAAGACTTCGAACGCCGAAAGCCGCACTGGTGATCGAGAAAGAAGAGAATGAGATTCCAGATGGCCTAAGAAGTGAAAGTTGAGAAGGGTTTCAAAAGATCTTAGATAGAATACAAGTGAGAGCTATAGGGCGATAGTTAGAAAGGTCCAGAGCGGCTTCTTTTTTCGGAATATGTTGGACATGTGCGTGCTTCCAACATTGAGGGAAAGTGCTAGTATTGAGACATAGAGAATATAGTTGGAACGAGGGCGGGGTCAGCACGTAAGCATATTCCCTCAAAACTCGGGGAGGAATGCCAATCCGGCGGCACCCACCTTCCTTAACGTTCAATAGATCTCAGGAGCCCGTGTACCCGATCCAAATGTAATCACAGGTAAAGACATAGGACACCTGAGAGTGCAGAAGGAGAATGGCAGAAGGAGGAGGATAATGCCAGAATCGATCCAAGGTTTGATTAGGGGAAAATAGGAGGCCGAAGAAAGAGATTGCCTTTTCAGTTGGAGAGCTAGCAACAGAGCCATCAGATCGAATAAGAGGGGCAAAAGATGATTTTTACAGAAATGTTTAGAGATGTTTTTTGGCAAAGGCCAGAAAGATTGTTAGTATGGAGATCCAAGGAGGTTAGCGCACTTCCGTTTGATGAAAGCCCGCTTTACTCGTCGAAGAGTATCCCTCTACAACGATTTCTAGCTGAGTGAAAATTAGCGAGAGTGATAGGAGAACGAGAATTTTCCAACCCCGAACGCCGCTGTCCTCTAGCCTGAAATGGCCAGAGAACTAAGCTACGATCAACCATGGAATTATGAGGAGAGAAAGATTAGTCGAAGAAGGAATGAACCTGCCATCCCGTCCACGATTACAGCTCCCACCTTAGTGGCAGAAGCCGAAGCCGTCATCCAGAGTAAAAGCAGTCATTCCAATTATAGTTAGCGTAGAAATCGAACGCCAAGCCCCCCATTCAGCCCGATCAATAGTGCCATAAAAAAAAACGCATAGGGAGGATGAAAGCTGTTGGAGAGAAAGTATTGAAATTAAGAGATAAAAGAGATATAGGGTTGTGGTCAGATTTACCAAAAGGAGCGAAGGTGGTGTATTTATAGAGCGAAGGACTGGTGGTGAAACATAGGTCAAGTGTGTTCAAAGAATTGGTTGGATTAAAGAGTAGTTGTGGAATAAAAACAGTGTGAACAACTAAATGGCAATAAGTCATCTATGGGAACATAGTGAACGAGTGTGTCCCACAAGGGTTTCAGAGCGGGGTTATCTATTGTTCTCTCATATATATATAGTGATTTACACCATGGACTTAAATGCAAGTTCTAAGTTGCCAAGATGAATACCAAAAGTGGCCCCTCAGTTAGGAAAAGTGAAAGGATGTATAAAGATTCAATATGATCTTCATAACTTCTTAGGTGTTCAAATAAGTGTCAAAATAATTTTTATAGTAAAAATGTAAGGTTTCTTCCACCTAGTTTCTGCAAATTAAAGTTTCAAACTGCGATATTGAATGGGGTATTCAGCTTGAACCTGTGACCAAAGAAAAGAGTATAGGTGTAATTATAAGCAGTAATTTGAGAAGTAGCTAATCAGTGTCTTGAAGCAATAATAAAGCTAATAAAGATGCTGTTGCATCAATACAATCGCATGTTGTTTAACAAGAGCAAAGAAGTAATAGTAAACTGTATAATAGCTATGTTAGGCATAATAGAGTATTCTGCACAAGTTTGGGCCTTATTTAAAGAAGGACTTAGATATGCTAGAGAGAGTGCAAAGTAGAGCAACAAGATTTCTGGGTTTGATGGTAAGAGCTATGAGGAGAAGGACTGAAGGAGTTAGGAATGTTTTCAGTAGAAAGGCGATTTCTC
>JABUQX010043215.1:0-30000 GCA_015478945.1 Trachelipus rathkii
GTATTAATGATAATATAGTGTATTAATCATTTAAAAAGTGTATTAATATCTTAATCTGTGGCAATAGTCTCCGAAAAATAAGACTTTTTTTTGGCTCATTTCAAGCTGCCCCGCCATCTTGTTATAATTACAGGTGACATATCTGTGACCGATGGCTTTTCACTTGCAGGGTGTAGGGAGAGGAGGGTTAAAGATTGTTTTTCCGCTTGAAAAAAATTTTTTTGAAAAATCAATATTAGCTGCATTTCCAAGAAGCCGACTGCAGCCCGACGACGGGCACTCAGGCGCACTTTGCATCGTTTTCCAGAGCCGCGGGTTGCGCACGTTCTACGTCATGTATACGCACAGTTCATGGCGCCCGTTGTTAAATATTCGATTTCAAAAATAAGCAAACAGGAATACACTTTTGGCTATTTTGTTTACAACTAATTCTCATATAACAAGGCAGAATTCGAAAGGTACCCAAAAAGATTTTTTAATATTCTGATGGATCTTTCCTGGCTACGGGCCTGATACTAATATATCGTATCATTTCATAAATTAGATATACATAAGTACAATGAGAGATATTATTATTTTTAATAGCTAGTGAAACTTAAAAAAAGATTCAGTACGCACATTTATTAGGCCACACCCCCTTATTATTTTAAAGGAGTATGACCGATAATGACGGGCCTAAATTGAATGGATCCAGGTTTAATTTTCTAATAGTTATATATATATAATATAGTATATATATAATATTTATCTATTATATATATATATATATATATTTTGTATATAATTATATATTTGATGTAGGTTATATAATGTATAAAATAAACGTGATTGTTACCCAGAGGCTTGTCACCCCCGATTTTTATAAATCACAAGGATTACTCTAAAAGAAAAATATGAAGAATAATATACATTTTTTAACCTTTCTAACTTTTAGAACTACATTATAATTATATACACTGGGCGGTAGGCAGGATTTCACTTAGGGGGGGGGCAAAGGTTGAGTAAATATATATATATATTATACTATATATATATATATATATATATTATTATTATATATATAATTATAATATATATAATAATATAGTATAATATTATAATAAGTATAAAAAACTATGGTCATCAAATATTGAGACAAATTTTTATTTTAATTTCTTGCAATGTTTTTTTAATGTGTTGTCCGCAGCTGAACCATCAAATGGGACGCCTCTTCCGTGATTGAATTTGAACAGCCTTTGGCTACCGCCAAATGGTCTATCGACATACTGAAAGTTCTACCGGAGAAGAAAAATGTCAGAAGAATCCAGCTCTATATAAAAGCACAAACTAGTTGACTTTTAACCCAATATGAAAACGATAACACATTAAGAAATTAATAGAAATATATTAATAAATACGTTATTAATTAGTAATTCTTTGCCTGATAATCTATCGATTGATGTATTTTTTTACAGTTTTGTCTACTTACATTAAAATCCTTTAAAAACGTCGTCTCGCAAACATATAAGGTTCATAATTTTTATTTTGCCCAAAATATTCAAGACTGTGACTGAACTAACTGCGACCCCCTGCCATACCGGCCCATTGTATATATATATATATATATATATTTTTATATTTATATAGTATACCGTATATTATATATATATATATATAGTATATTTATATTAATATATATATATAGATATATTAGATTATTATATATAATATAATATTATATTATAGATGTATTTGACCCTTGGCGGGATATGTATATGTAGATTATATATTATATATATTATATATAATTTAATTTATAATATACTATAAATAATATTTATTATATACGGACCTTAAGTAAACTGTGGTTCTTTCTCAAAAAATAATTTAAGCTTCATTAAGTTGGTAAACCTGTGAATTGGATTTTTTAACATTCTGTATTTATGAAACCAAAAAAAGATAAATTTATTAATTTCAAACCTCATAATATACCAATAATATGTTAATAAAATCTAAAAAGAACTTGTTTTTATTATTTTGTTTTTTTTGTGCGTCCCCTCGGGCTCAGAAATTGCCATAGCCAATATCTTAAGCAATAAAAATTAGAGAGAGATTAATAATCAGGTATAATATCAGTTCAAAAAATGGATGTATAAAATTTATTATTTTTAAAATTTATTGCTATTAAGTAAAACTTAACTTTTTTTTTATTTTTTATTGTTTCAGATTTATTTCTTAAAAAATCCTAGAATTAAAATTATTTTGGAATAAAGTTATACAATACTTTCACTTTTTTATTGCACGCATTACCAAAACGAGATAGTTCCTTTGAAATAATGTTTAATATAGTAATGTACATATTTATATATATTTACTAATTATATACTACTTATACTTATATATATATATAATATATTTTAATAATATAATATACTATAATATATATAATATATTAGTATATATATATAATATAAAGTTTATGATATATTATATATCATATATATATATATATACTATATATATTTTTATATATATAATATTAATATAATAAGATAATATTAATATTTATTTTAAAGCTGACATCATGTAAACTAGAGAACGGCAGGTCCTATACAGCTATAACAACCATTTATTAATTTTGTGGAAATCAGCCGAAAAATGCATTGCTTGATAGTCAATTTGTGTTCTTTGTTTTTCTTTATTAAAATAAGTCAAATTTTGGAATGTATATTAAATTTTGATTTTTTAACTAAAGGAATACTACCTAGGAGTAAACCGCAATAGGATGGCAGGAGTCGGCCGAGTCTCCGGCCTCCCTGAGTTGGACGACTGGGCGGGGACTAAATCCCCCCCTCCGCGGGATGGTCTCCTGAAACCCCCGCTCTTTGGTCTTTGTAGGTTTGTCGCGGGTGTTCCTTCACGACATCCCTACCGTAGGTATATGAATACGTCCCCGCCTCTGTCTCCCCGTCTGCTCGAAGCCCCGCTAAAAAACCTTATAATAGAAAATATTTTCTAAAAAAAACAATTATTTTCACCGATTTAGGGGCTCAAGGCCGACGAGGGTGCACAGGGGTATAATATTATATTCGGGAACGTTTTATACCCGGAAGGGATGGTCGGAGGAAATCCCCCGATCACCCAAAATACCAAAGAGCGGGGGTTCGGAGACCATCCCCGGAGGGGGGATTAGTCCCCCCCGGCGTCCACCGGGAGAGCTCAGAAAGACCCCGACTCCTTGCCTCTTTGCGGTTTGACCCTCAGGGTATTCTTATGTTTATAAATCGCATATGAAATCCTAAAAATTCTGAACTAAAAAATAATATATATATAGGAAGTTTCACAAAAAATTTTATAATAAAAAAATAATAAAATTTTTATATTAATTAATTTAAAATTATTTATCATTTCCTTAAAACATATTCATTATGATCTAGTAGTTAATCTTTGTACGGCTTTGTGATTTTCCAAATAACTTATAAATTTTTTTTTTCACTCCTCTAATAATGTATTCTCTCTCGACCAATGTCACATAGCATCTAGGCGTTAAATCATACTCGTGCAAAGCAAATAGTTTAATCCCACAATTATAATTTTCTGCGCACCATCCTAAATTATGTTACTTTGATAGTTTTTATAGTAGAAAATAATAAAAAAAATTTATTATTTTATATATTTAGTAAAGTATATTACATCATTATTGTTTTAATTGATTAATATCTAAAATCTACTAATATGTTATTTTCTTTCTTACTTTATATTTTAACGACTTACAGTTCCCCGGCTTTATAGATATATATAATATTATTTCATCTCTTTTATATTTTTTGCGTCTCTTATTTCTTAGATGTATAGATTAATTTAAATAGATTATTTTAAGTTATATAGAAAATAAATCTATTATATTTTTTTTTTTGTGAGAATGTTGTTGATAAGACTCATATTCTGGGTCTAATTTGTTATATATATAAGATATCTTAAATATAATTTATTCTTTCTTATATATCTATAATTATTGATCTAATTTATCTTTAATTAATTATTTATCAATATCAATTTGTTTTTTTATCACTACTACGAGATTAAATTAATGAAAATTATCTATTTACTCTCACTTTTTAATTTCTGAATTTTATTAGTAACTCATCTTCTATCTCTATCTTAGTATTTAGGCTGTCTTCTGTATAATTTGTAGAATTATATTATTTATGTTTTTAATTTTATGTATTATACTTATACTCTATATCATTAAATTATTTTAATATATATATAATTTCTATTAATTTTATAAAATTATATATCGTCGTTTTAATCTTCTCGAGTTTTTATTATTATGTGTTATATCTTTGATAATAACGTTTAATCACTATTTAATCTACTCAATAATATAAAATATTCTCTTGTATTTCTTTTTTTATTTATTTTATTAATGTTTTGATTATTTATTATTTGACTGGAGAATAAATCTCTCAGTTCTACTTGATTCTCTTATATATTTTCTAGTGCTACAGCCTCCTTGTAATGTCTCAGTTGCTTGTGTCGATTGAAGATGTTGTATAATTAGACGATGGCACAGTGGAGTGAGGTTAGTATCATCTCATAATAGAATATTATTACTCTCTCAGATAATTATTAAAATAATCATTAATTGATTGTATATAAATAATATATTCTTATACATCCCATAGTTTTATATTCATCTCTTACTATATTCTGTTCCTGTGTATTATACGCAGTTATAGTTTCTCATAGTTATTAAAACTCTACTAACAAAAATTACGAAAATTTATTTCAAAATAAAAAATTAATTGTTTCCACACGTGATTTGTAAGTCATATCTATAATATACTGGATTTTTATTTACAGTTGACTTCCCGGTTATTTGATCTTCACAGACCATTGTCAGGTCTATATACTTATAACAGACATTCTTTTCCTCGCCCTCATCTCCCGTGTTTCTCTCCTAGACTTTTTACTCTCTTATCCATGCGTTCTTTATGAGTGAAAGTACCTCGCGGGTATATTTTTTATTCTCAGCCGACACCTATATTTCATACTAATACTAGTAAAAACAGTGAACTTTTAGGCTTTACTTTTTAGTTGGCCTCCTTATTACCTCTTACCTCCAGGGAAATTGATTTCACTCTACATATCTCTAAGTCTTGTTGGTAGATAAAAAATATTTACAAATTATATTGGTTTTAATTTTTATGATTATTACAAGGTGTTTATATTACACTTATCTATTTTACCTTCGCATCTATATTCCAGGTAACAAGGAATTTATAGTGTGATATTCTATTATAAAATAGGAATTTCTCTGATAATAACAAATTTCTTTGTATATAGGCCATTATCCTGTTTTCATACTTCTCCTCTTTATCTCACTTTTGTTTAATCACGTATGTGGTGGATCACATGAACAGTATAATATCGTGTTTCAGAGTTCATAATCTCTAAATAAAGTGATAGTTCTGGTATCACAGCTCTCGTAAAGACGAAGCCGATAAACTAAAAGAGAAAAGTGAGAATATATACGTAAAAGATTATTATTTCTCTTCATTATATAACTATTACATAACTATTAACAACTGTTATTACTATTATTATTTAATTTAGGTACAGTAGTTTGTAATTGGACAAAATACTGGAGACGTACCGAAGATCATGTGATTCTAAAAACCAATGTGTTGTATGTATGGCTTATGTTATATGGGTTTTATGTGTAACTTGTGCTGTATATTCTATTCGTGCCACCTGTGATGGATGTGTTGTATCACAATGTCAAAACTACTGTTAATTGCACCTTTCATATTCTACCCGTTATTCAATACTAATATTGAGGTATCGTAGTATTGTACTAATTCACGTTGATCTTTGTTTCTGCTAACAGATTTAATACAAAACAAAAACCTTTTGATATTCTCAGACAATAATGATTAAAAACATTAGTATATTATTTTACTTCTTTGAGTTTGTTATCGTCATTTATAAAAAAAACAAAATTTTGTTTCTTTCTTTTAATATCTTTTTGTAAATCCCGAGTTTTAAGTTCTTTTTAGAAAATTGTGACATTAAATGAGATAACTCCGGAGTATATAACTTCACTTCTTTCTGTTCTTATCTGCAGAATTTAATAAATATTATTGTAGATTTTATTTAGCATTTATATTTTGTACACATCACATAAGAACTTATATATTACATAATAATTATTATGTTTAGAAATGATAGAGATGAACCTTCCATAGCAAAGCTACTAAGTGTTCAACTCAAAATATTCATAACTCACTAATTTATCTAAGTTGAAGATAGACGCATAATGGCAAAAATATAGTTTTTAATAACAATGAGTCACAATTAAGTATATAAATTTTAATTAACATAAAATATAAATCATCAACTTAAACATATAACATATTAATATTTTAATTAATAATAATACATTTATATTTTAATCAATAAATTAATAATTTTATTATATCTATAATAATTTAATAATATACTATAATAGAGTATATGATAATGATGTGACATCACTGATAGATAATTTTAATTTATGATGAATCGATTAATCAATATACAATATGAGATGAGAAGTAAACTATTAACTATGAATCACCTGCAACAATTGTTTTAATCTTACTATTTATGATGAATTTATACCGTGGAGACTCAAGTTAATCCATTAACATCAATAATAATACTATTTAATAAATCGATAATACTTAATAAGTATATCTAGCAATTATGTATTTATCTGATACACTTCGTAGGACATATAGCTTATGCTTCTACATACCCCGCCTACGCTTATATAGTATACTCCTCGAAAACTTAGTACTTTTACATGTGATGAGATGTCCTAAATTTTCAATATAAATTAATATTAAGTCGGCATAATAATAATTATCCTATACTAGGTGAATGAGTTTAATGATCGCCGCTATTACGCTAACTATCGTTTATCGCGTTATACCCCTATACTCATTGACTAGATAATGAGTTAGCCACAAGAATACAGGCTGGATCTTCATAAGAACTAGATTCTACGGTCAGCCCGTACATAAATATCTAAAAGTCCCATGGGAAGAGATAGAAATTTCTTAAATAGGATTATATAAGATTTAATTCGTTATTCTATTAGGTTGGTATCCTTTGATTAATGAATTTCCAAGTAAGTATTTCATACCTATCTAAAGAATATTTCTTTGCTGAATTAGTGAAAATATCTATTCAATAAACCTAATATTCATCATTCTATTAATAACCCCTACATATATTAAATAATTTATCTATGTCGTTATAGTTATTTTAGGCGATAGTATGTGTAACTTATTATTTGAAGTAGTAGTATTAAAGTAGGTACTTGCAATGTTAGTACCCCGCTATGCTATTATTAATATTGAGCTTAAAGTTTAGTAAATTAGTACCACAGCTCTTATGGTTTAAATAATAATGCTCATTATGTCAATCTCATTACTTAGGAGTCCAGTATTCCATCCGACTTCTATAGCTAGTCAATCTGAGTCATGCATTATTTGATTTGATCCACTATTTCTCTAACGTACAGATGACAAAGAGGTAAGACGCAAGAGGAATAAATACTTCTATACTGGTCCATGAGAGAGCATCAATTACTTAAAACATATCCTCCCGAATCAGACACGATACGAAAACGTAACTTGGGCAAAAAAAAAGCAAGAAAATATAACGGTTACCGCGGCATGGTGAATAATAATAAATACCATTAAATAAAGGCCATCTTTTATTAAATGTAAGAACTGCAATGGACCGCATGTAAATTTTTATGTTAATTATAGAAATTTTTTATTAACACCCCAAATGTTATTTGTCAACCATACTAGGAATACAGATCCTGATGCTCTTAAGCAGATTATGATATAATATTAACGTGCATGGTGTCATTGACCACATACGCTATTCGACGAGATCATAAAGTAGAAACCGAGAAAACTATTACTGTTATCCAAGAGAGCGATGTAAACTAAACTCTACCTCCCGCTCGCACTCGAACGTGAGGAAGAATACAAAATATAATATATATGAGTATCATATTAATCTTTTTTCAATAGCAGCTATTGTGGACAACCATCTTTCATGATTAAATCGGTAAACTGCATAGAGTATAATGGACCGTCCAGCTTTAAATTTTGTTAATAAATTAAGTCCCTTATACCCCTCAATATAGAATATGTTATTCATCTAACTTAATAACCCCGCTAAGATACTAGAATCTTTCTGTGACAAACTATAGACAAGTATTGAATGGCAGTGCAATGTGGATAAATCTAGTACCACTAATCGCTATCTCTCGTATCGGAGACAATAACGACCGAAACCGCAGACACAATCACTCTCTACACCTGGTCCACAAGTTAGTTCGTCCTATCAATGAGCGGCAGCCGCTAAATCTACGACTTACAGCGAGCGAAAATCGCAGACTTGGCGATAAGCATTGACAGACAATCCACGCAAGATATATCTATATAAGTTGTTTGTTGTGTGTGGTGGGTGGGACCACAGGTTATATAACCGGCGTCGGGGATGTGGGGTGTGATGATAATGTGACATCGCCATAACAACGGAGGGCCACGTCTTAAGTTATAATGTTAAGTAATACTGCAATTGGAGCCGCAGCTTATAATTTAGCACACTAAATAACATAATTACATTATACCCCAAATGTAATTATTCATCGCATAAAACTAATTAATTACAAGATACCGCATAATTATATACAAATAACAAGTATTGAGGGAGCCGTAAAAAAGAGAAATATACAAAAATATAATATATATAACAATATATAAAGCTGACAAAGAGATCACAATATGCAGATTCTTACATAATTAAATAAAAGATGACAGAAACCATAAGACCCCATAATGGTATAGAAAATAAAGAAAAAAAGAAAAACCAAAAAAAAAACATAATATAGGTATTAAATTGAACTCCTCACACATGACAGACCAATCACACCGAAACCAACGGTCACCTTGTATTAGAGCCCTACTCTCATCAAGAAAGTAGACAAGAAAGCATGAAAAAGGCAACTCAGTAATAAGATAAATAGCAATTCTTTTACCGTGTATAGGAGATATTACTCTCGCGTTTCTCCTTTGTTACTTCCGTAGCCGAATCTGCAAAGATAGTAGGGTCAAACTAGTCTCCTGCACATCTTACAGAGTCTGCTAAGGTCCAGGCTCATTTTTGTCCGTAAGATTCTTGGTGATAAATAATATTTGTGTTCGTTTTAAGCGACAACCCCTTGGTAAAATAAAAAAAATAATAATAAGAAATAAAATATAAAATAATAATTTTAAACTAATATATTTATTAACATAATTTAAGCTGTCTGGCGAATCCGAGTTCCGCAAGTTTCCTTACGATTTCACCATAAAGATGGACCAATAATCATAAGCCCCGGTTAATATAATTTAATATAGCGTAAATATATTATATATTATATTTTCACCATGCGCTAAGGTATTCCTTAGTTTGGCCCTACGTTACGCCAGTGACGAGCGGTTAGGAACTGTTAGTAATGCTCTTCCCTTGCGACAGTTAGAAGTATTCTCGGGCTTTCTCTTTTGTCCGTCGTAGCGTGAGTGCGTGTCTTTCAATTAACATCAATATGTCCATACCTTAGCCTCATCTTTGCTATTAGTAATTGTCCAGGATTCGCGATATATTCATACATAGTATGTAAGTGTAAAATTAACATTTATATGGTAATAACTAGTTAGGTAGTTATAAATATATAATATTTATAACTCTCACATTGTAGAAAAAAGACGGTCTCAATGCTAGTTCTTACATTTTATATAAAATGAATTGGCTCGATTCGGTTAATGAGCCGCAATATTGTATTATTAGTGCGGACTATGGCGACGCACGGGAGACACCGATACCTGTTTTGGCCCCATTACACGTCGAGTGCCGAGCGGTAGGGGAGACGGAGCTGGTGCGGGAGTAGAATCCGCGGCCCTCTGGGCACATTGCCGACAGTGTAGAAGTATTTCGTTTGCGTTGCATCTCTCTTCCTGTCTCGTCAGGTAGGTATAGTGATGCTCTAACACTAGCATCCCCCGTGCAAGCGAAGCAGAGCTCAATTTCCTCGTCTGCCAAGTCAGGATCGTGCTCCTCTCCCTAGTATACCCCCTTTGGGGTAGTGTGTTTCATTATGAGTAACAATAAAATAAGAAAAAGCATTTTATTTTGGATTTTATTGAAGAAATTTTTATTATTTTTTTATATTTATTATTATGTTTGCTCTCTTTCCAATCTCTCCGTTTCTATCTTATTATTATATTAGATGGCCCTTCCAGATTTTTTCCATCCCCGGACTAAAAATTGGGGACTAGGAGGGCCATTTACTCGACCAATTGCATTCCCTTTGCGCCTTAGCCTCTTTAGTGTTATTTGGTCTCTCTGACGATTATCGTAGAATCTTGAGAGGGTATTAAGAATGCTCGTGGCAGCTGTAAAGGAAACTGACTTCTTTTGCCTAATGCTCTTCTCATGGTGAACTAGTAGTAAAATATTATTCTCTGTGATTTCTCTTTTATCTCGTTCAGTTAATAATAGGTACGATATTATAAGTACAAACACATGCACGCTTTATCATCTGCTAATAAGGTCCAGTTGGATTCTATAATCCTTAGCTATCGCGCTTTGAAAATACATTTAGGGTGTCATTATAATATTGTATATAACAAATTGTGCTGCGGTCCATTGCAGTTCTTACATTTATATATAATAAAGACGTCATAGTATATTAATATAATATATATAGGTATTATTATTTTAATTATTCTAACAAATTTTATTAGTATTATTATATTATAATAACTGTACCTTGTTTTGAGCTTCCTATACAGTTTTAGTAAGTGCGACGCTGGTAGTAAGTTAAATCTATGTTATTAAAGTTAAAATGCTCTTATCCTTGCGACTTTAATTATGTATAGAAGAATATTTTCATCGCGTATTTCTATTATTGTACTTAACTAGTCTGAGTGATATAGTACGTATTAAGTGCTTGTACAAACTACTATGCCTCGCTACATCTGCTAAGTTTATCCAGATTCGCTATCCTCATATGTATTAATGTGAGTGAAATATAAACATTATTGGGCGGTGATATATATCATTAATTCTATATATACTATATATATATATATATATACTATATATAATATATACTATATATATATATATACCTGCATTATTATATATATATATTATATTATATATAATATATATAATATATTAATATATGTATGGAATATGAAGATAAATATATATTCTATGTGATCGAGCTTATCAACTGAGCTATAATAAACTTAATATTTTCAAGAATAATACATATCTAAATATTTATGTCATAAATTCTTGGAAATATCTCATAACTCGTGTTCTATATCAGAGCAGCTCTACTATTACTTCTTGCCGCTTGGGATCCAGGCCTCGTCCTCCAAATATAATATAAATTCATTAGGTCATAAGTGAGTAGATGTTGATAGAAAATATGAAATTTTAGTAAAAAAAAGTGATCTGAATAATTTTATTTTTTATTTATAATCATTATTAGTTCATAAAAAATTAGTATCATATAATTAATAGTAAATAATAAAAGGATCCTTATTTTCTCAATTTCAAAATAAAACGCTGATATTTATTTCAATATATTTCAATTATTAAAAATATATTAAAAATTTGGTGATTCAACCTCATTTTGCTCAGTCGCTCTCTCTAACATCATGCAATAATTTATATTTAGACGTTTCGTTACAACAAATAGACATAAACTATCAACAGACAACGACTCAGAGGCGAACAATTACTAGTCTCTCTATAATTCGTGATTATAATATATAGCACTTTTAGTATACTGTTGTGAAGATTGCCTGTATACACTTTCTTGATATTGTACTTGAAGTTTTACGAATGCCATTATAACATAATTTATATGTATTTTCTCTAATATTATAATGGAGTTGATAGAATGTAGATAAGTAGTAAAGATTCACTATTGGTCTATCAATTGGTGATGTAGTGGTCCAGAGGACCACTAAAGTTTCCGTAGTGTTAATGTGCGTATTGTGTAGAGCGGGTAAAAGCTTGTGTTTAATTTGTAGAGAGTGTTGTTCGCGAGAAACTGAACATTTAGTTGAAAAGATATATGTATGAGCCCTCAAAATAATACCAAGACCCGTGATTCTAGGTCATATACTCAATTGAGTATGTGCTTTTTTTTAATTTATTATAAATCATATACTTATTTATATATAATATATTATATTTAATAGGCATTATTTAAAATTATTAATATTATAATGTATAATATGTATATAATATATAATGTAGTGTGTGTGTGTGGTGTGTTTAAGTACATAATATTACTATATATATATTCATATATATAATATATATATATATATATTAATATATAATAGAGAATAAGAGAGATACTATAGAGAGAGAGAGAGATATAGATGAGAGAGAGAGAGAGATGAACTCAAATCACATATATATAGATATACCATATATAAGGCAATGACAGAGTTAATAATTATGTCTTCCCCTAAATTTATGACAGCCTTACCTTACCCTCCAAATAACCATATTTTTAATTTTAAGGGCGTTTGCCCTTTATTCCTATAGTGAGCGATATATTGCTGTCGAATGCTAATGACTCGTCTCTCCACTTCCCCTATTTTTAGTATTAAATATAATTAATAAGCATATGATTAGAAAGTCTCCGTCTATTAATTTGCGATGCAACATATTTCTGCTCAATTTTAAATATCAAGAATAAAACTGAAAAGTTTAATTGATCTCGATCGACTTTAGGTAATTATTTTGCCCGGAATATAAAAGAAATTATTGATTTTCGTAATATAGGAATCAATTTAAAGTTTCATTCTCCATTTAAGCACTTCTCACTTCATGTGAACCGTCTATCAATTTCTAATTGGATCCTCCAGATGTGTATATAGAAGAGAGCTTAATGGTTAAATCTCAATATATAAAGTAGAATAAGGTATTTAGTATCTAGTAAAATGTCAGATGCCATCTTACTCTATGACTTAGAACCATAAATAAATTAAACATAGATTTTTAAAGGCCTCTCTCTTGGTCATCTAGTAATTCTGTTGTGATGAAATTCGAACATAAATTAATTAAGGTGTATGGTGACCTATTATCAGGTAAAATGGCGGTTTTCTCATTAAATGATATTAGATAATGTGAATAGAATTTTACAGAAATTAGTTTATTATTATTTTTAAAATTGATATTAATTATTTTTTTACAAGTAAAATATAAATTTTTATATTTTATATCTTTAGTTTTACTTTTCCTTATTTGTTTGCATAATTATAATTATGTGATGTCAGATACAGAAATTAATATTATTCTGCTCTAAAGAATTAAATGTATATTAGGTCTATATGTCTTTGAATAGTTTTTTCGCATAAGGAACGTTTTTAGGATACGTAATGCTTCTAAGATAGTCAAAACTTATTTAGATATAGTATATATATATATATATATATATATAAACCTACAGCCCCTCCATGCAAAGTTTACACGAGCCCCCCTTTCAGGGATAATTATATTATTATTGTCTATATATTTTTATTAAGGATTATGAATATTATAATTATATTTTTAGTGGTATTATGATTATTATTGTTATTATTAATATTATTATTATTATATGTTATTATTATTATTATTATTAATTATTATTATTATTAATCATTATTATTAATTATATTATTATTTTATTATTATTATTATTATTATTATTTATTATTTATTATTATTATTTTATGTATTATTATTTTATTATATATTATTATTTTATTATATTATTATTATTATTATTATTATTAATTATTATTATATTATCTAGTTATTATTATTATTATATTATTATTAATATTTCGTATTATGATATATATTATAATATATATAAATAATTATATATATATATATTATATATATAATATTATATATATAATATATATATAATATAATATATATATATATCTATATTAAGCTGGATTGAAAACATAACAAAAAGTATGTAGTGCAGATTTGAAGACCAACTTATTTTGGTGCTATTTCAATACCAACACTAAATGTGCTTAAAAGTAAGTTCTTTCAGATTTGTTTTCACTTACCCAACTTTACCTTTTGAATATTTTTATTTTAAAAACAAAACATAATATATATGCAGATATACAGTATAGCTTAAATATCCTAACATTCTACATGCAAAACAACCTGCATAGTACAAAATCTCATAGAAATAAGATTTTGTCTGTACTGAAGGTATATTCGATTCGAGAATGTTTGGTTGTAGCATTGTACCATGTCGAGAAGTATGACAAACGACCCTACTAGAACAGCGGAAACATATTTGACATTTCTTTCAACATCGACCGAATGACACGGATACTTTGTAGGAGAATTTTGTTGCAATTATAACCCAAATTATCATCACTAATATCAATCAAGAGAGTGGGGGGGGGGGTTGATAGATACTCCCCCAGACTTATGTTCATGTAGGAAGTGGCGTTTGAGTGACGTTTAGCTGTTTTATCAAAGCAGCGAAACTTGCACTGGTGAGAAGAAATTTCTTTCTTGCTTGAGAATTTGTTGACATGAAAATCTCTTATTGTTTCCCTTCATCTGCAACACCAGCTAAGCAACAAGTTTTCTGGATGACAAAAATCAGGAGGTGTTTAGGAGCACTGGAGAACATGATGTTCTGATCCTCAGGAGAAAGTTTTTAATACTGTGATACCATAAAGTGTGAAAATTCTTTGCACCATCCTGACAGAAGGGATGGGAGCGGATATAGAACCATTTGGGGGCATAGAAGTTCAGTACGAATCGTAACAAACGCCTCAGATCATCAGATGCGAATTCTGTTGAAAACGTACAATCGACGCAGTCTGTTAGCTTTAGTTAGCAACCTTGCATGGCTTAAGACCCGCTGTGCAGGTTTGCAAATACCGCATATTATTATAATCTGCATTCTGTACCCCTTGCTGAATTATAAACAGATTTTTAGTAAATACAGCTGGGCAGAACTTAGATCTTTCGTAACTGTTTCAGGAACAATTTAACCGAATTTACCATGAAAGTGGTTGAAAATTAAATTGATGGGTCTTGGCTGGATCAATGAGAGCAGTTGTTATTAGGTCCTATCATGTGACGATGGCCAGCTTGTACTTCATGCAACAACACTAAAACTCACTGAGTGGCAGATTCATTAAAATGCAACAATGCATATGAGCCATTGAAGTGGTGTTTTAAGATGTAACTCCAACAGTGTGATTATTCAATTCTTGTTACCCGTATTCACAGAGTTCCATCGCAAATCACTTGCTCTTAAAGTCTCTTGTAGATCTTTTTTCGTTCAATAATACCAGAATTTCATTAAATAATTCTGAGATCTTTCCTGAGTAGGACTACGTGGATCGGAATTGTAACCATGCATCTGGAAAAGGGAGCACTAGCACGTAATGTTCTTCTCTACTTTTCTAGCACACCTCCAGTATCGACAAGTGTTTCCATCTATTTTTCCATCCGAACCAATGCAGACCATACCTCTGTGTTGCAGCAAAATGCTCCTCTGACTGTTTGTCTCTCCAGTATTTCCTTTGGCGTTGTAACTTACTTGGATCAACAACGTTTTTGGTGACAGAAGTCGAGGTCCTTGAGGCAAGCATCTAACTATGAGACATGATCTCTTTTGCTCACATTTTTCTCTAATGCTTACACAACTCAGGATACTGGTTTCTATTTTGAGGGTGACATTCTTCCATTTCTTCTGATTCTAAGGAAAATGATTCTTCTAGCACGTCACTCTCACTGCCTGATAATTCAACTGAACTTACACATTTTTGCGTATCTTTGTGTCTCATCTTTCTTTCAAATGTCAACCGTTTTCTTTTTCTCTCTGAAGTTTTCATTTTTCTACTGTTTCTTCCTTGTCACCTTTCCTATCTATCATCGCGTCTGAAAGTGGTTGATCAAGCCAAAATTTGCCTCCAAAACAGGGATTTTCTTTTCATTGGGACATTGACATTGATTAACGTTCAACTATACCATTATGAACACCCTTGCACGCCTAATGTCGAAGAGACGAGAAAATGATTTTATTTTATCTTGATATGTTAGAAAGATTGTTTATTTCTTGAAATATTTAAACAATTAATAAACCTTTCCTATTTTAGTCTCTTTCACTTTCACTATAACACTTCCAAATTCTATTGTATAAAATTATTGCTTGTATTGTATATAGCTTTGTTTATTAATTTGCCACTAACCTTGCTAGATGAGTAACACTGGTATCTTTGTTGACTACTTGATGAAACTTGTAGGCTCTAAAAACATCTCAGCCAGTGGTAGCTGGTTTTCGACAAGTGGTTGTGGATAACCAATGATTGCATGGCTTTCTTTATTTGCCTTGTGCACATGCAATGATTACGTCTTGCCAATAAATAGTATAAACACTGCACCAGGCGACTTATCTCCAAACCGTCGATAGTCTGGTATCGAAATGATGACAGACAATAGCTCTCAATTAGTATAAAACCAAATTTTGAAGAACAACAAATCATATAAAATTCATAACTTAAAAATAAGTAAAAACGATGTCAAAACCCTTTGAAAAAAAACTAAGTTGGGCAGCCCCCATTTACATTAAAATGTTAATGCAAAAATTGATTTTTTGTCCCACTACAGGGAAGCCAAGGAGCACAGTAGTATACCTAGGATTACGAACCTATGCTAGAAACCACAAAACCGCAAAACTTTGGATGAAATCGAGGCGAAGAACGCGTCGTTACTTCATAAGGGGTGCCGCGGTCGATAAAAGTTCACAATGTTCCGGATAGGCTAGGTAGGTAGTATTCATATAGGCTAGGGTAGTAGGCCGTATGAGTCTATAGGCTAATTGTTCTAATGGTATATATATTCTAAGCTTCGTATCGCTACGGCCGACCTATATTGTAGGAATGACATCTGAGTCTTGGTTACTCCCTAGGTTATTGGACTGGGAAACTGATTGGTTGAGTTATTAGAAGGTTCTAGGATGGTTCCTTTCTACGAGTTATTACCCTACCCCCCTTTTCTAGCCTTTTCTAGCATGACATGTCCTACGTCATAGAACACGTCTAATAATTGGTGCTAACTCCTATGTATAATATCGAGAGATCGATTAGCTAGTGTTATACTCTAGAAGATGCTGAGTTATGACGTACTGTGCTTGCATCTTTATCGAGTTCAAGTATTTTATGTCCTCATCACTACGCTCCTGTTTATTCCTACACACCTCAAGCTCTTAGTTATGGTATAGTTATGTGACGGAAATAAACGATATGTATGTTTGTCAGATTTAGTACTAATGTATACGAACACTTTTATATCATGTGATTAGCTTAATCATACATATATTAGACTTATTAAATCTAAAACAAATCATTCAGGTTTAGGTACTTTTTATTTCAATAGATTTTGTTGTGATAAAGATAAATAAAAGAACGAAAAAAAACAATATATATAATAGTATTATCAATTAGAATATTAGCTCACCCTACCCCCTACTTTTCTTAATTGCACCTTGTGCTTAATCAAATATCTAATTGATTCTTTCGAATCTACTTTGCTCAAACTAGAAAGTCATCTCACGGTGTTGATCTTAGCTAATATTACTTGAGTAATATTGCCGAAGTACGTACATTCTGAGTATCCACGCTAATTGCCTATAGATATATATAATAGTATGATAATATACGCGAGCGTGAATTTATTACTATAGTACCTCACTCAGTATTGGTGATTATTTGTAGTAAAATAGTATATACTAGCTATAGTATATATACCTAACTATGTTATACGTTTTATCGTATAGATTAGACGTACTATTCGTCAAACAATATACTCTTATCATGAAACGTATATATAGTGTGAGTAGTTAGTTCTTAAAAAGGTAAATAGTTTAGTATATAATGAATGTCTTAAAAAGGTAAGCTTGGAGTCACTTGTAACTTTTGAGTTAATATTTACTTTTTCCCAACGCTCAGAGTTCTCATCACATAGGCCCTCCATAGTACCTATAGTTACTATAGTATATGAGGTACATAGATGGGTATAATATAAATGTATATACTCCACACCTAAAAAAGTGATACTATATCTTATATATCTTTAGCAAAAGACTAGTATTTATAATGTTTTAAGTATATATATCCATTCTACGTATTTCTTAAACTTGGTATTGTCTTCCTGTATATGATATATGTTTGCAACATTGTTGTAATTCAATGTTTAAAGTCGCTAGTTCAAAGGGGTATAGAGTATGTAGGGCCTACTCCCTCTCTCAGCCTCTCCACTCCCTCTCTACTATTATTTTATAATTTTTTTAAAATGACTCTTAGAATAGCTGAAATTTATATGGTTAGCAGTGTTATAGTTAATAGTGGTAGATAAAATTGTAATATAGTATAATATAGGTAGTAAATTATATTGTAGTCATAATCTACAATATGTGACCACTATATTAACTGAGGAGCAATTGGTATTGCTTATATATATAGTCTTTGCACTATAAAAATTTGTGCTTGTTTTATTGGGGCTGTTGGTTGAGGTTTTGTATTATAAACACTTGTGTAGCATTCAGTTTTTGTCTTTTGGTTTAAACTGCATGTACTGAGAAATGAGATGACACATTATTTGAAAGGCTAATTTGGCTTCAAACAGCCAATCTATTCTGTTAGAATTTTTAATTTTTTTAAAGACGAAACTCCAACACAGGGTTTTCTCCAGTTAATGACCACTAGTTTGTAGTTTGGAATTAAAGATGCTATAATATTTAAAAGATTTAAATTAACTTTTAAAAGGAAAACTATTAAAATTAGCTTACCAAAACTTCTCAATTAAATTTAAACAATAAATAATTTGCTATCTTGTTCAGACCTTTAATCAAAGTATAGATATAATTAAAAATATACTACTTTAATCCATTGTTATAATTTTCGAACCATCCTGTGCGCGTGTGAGTATATCTTATCGAAGGAAAATTTGCCGCCAAAAAGTAGGACATGTAATATGGCTTCGTATACAGTAAAATTTTATTTTTATTATCGCAAATATTATTAATATTTATCTTGGTTAAAATTTTTTGAAGATGCCTAATATTCTTATAAAAATTATTTATTTACTTTATGAACGAAATAAGGCAATGCCATTTAAGAAGAAAATGAGATATTTGTTCGTTATAAACCAATCACAACGTTTCTTACATTTCAACGTAGATAAATGAAGGCATGACTTTCTTTCGAAAACAGCCGTTGAAAATTTTGAATTTTGAAAAACATATCGGCAATTTGTCCGATAATTTCCCTATCTATCTGACCTTCTGTATGTTAATATATTTATACTGTGCCCTAAGTATACCCATAATACCATTGTTTAGTTTCAACTTTCAGCCAGCTCTAGTTATTAACCAAGTTTAAACCCAGGAAGTATAAACTAAATGTAGGCAATGACTTTAGCTTTTTGAATGCCTTCATAAAAACGAGACATTTAAAATTGCTTATTGAAAATAATAATAAAAAAATTATTTTCAAGGCCTCCACAAGAAATTAACGTTATCCTTTGTAAATCTCAGACACACAAATATCTAGTAGATTACAACCTTAGAAACAACAGTGGAATTGAAATAGTGATCAAGAGAATAACAATAAAAAAGTGAGTATCACAAAGTATTACTATGTTCACAGATGGTTTCAGAGAGTGAGAATCAAGCTAGGTCATTACACAAGATCTCAGTTTCAGAGAGTTAGATTGAGTAGTAACATAACATAGTAATATCAATGTATATTGTGAATCACTGCTAAGTCTCGATATTGTAGTAACAATATGCAAACTGTCTCGTACAATACGCGAGTAAAAGCACTATTAGTCCAATTTTATTCTCTGCATCTTGCATGAGAATGAGTTTGGCAAACTATAAATTTCGTGAAAAATCCCACATAATGCAAATTCTCCGCATTGGAGAGTTTTATTTATATATAAAGTTGGAATTCATTGGAGTGTTTTATAATGAATTGAATATTATTTAAGTCTTCACTACTATTCAGTGACACTATTAAATAGATTTTCAATCGCTAATATCAAAGATACTATATATTGCCTATATAATATAGAGATAATAAATAATTATGTACTGTACACTAGCTTATCTCTCCTTCGAATATAGAAACATAACTTTATTGTCTAAGTTCATATTAAATTTGATGTGTGGCAAGAGTTGAGAGCAAATAAATACTTTACTAGCACTCCAAAGTGGGAGAGGTTCAATTAGAGAATCAAGAGAGATTTCAGTAGACGTTGTCCATCCTGGCAAGAATCACAAGAAGTATCAGGATAGAATATGATCAGGGTCACAACAGTAAGGCTTGGAACTCACACGGAAAATATGAGAGATAGGAATAGATGATTCACACGTTGATCAAAATGCTATTAGAAATGTGAGACATAGAAATTGATACGTATAGATGAGCATCCTTTCAAGAAATCAGTTTTAGTGGAGAAACACTCATAACAAATACATAAGTGACATATCTCTCATATATTAACTCAAACTACCACAACTATAGCGAGTTAGGTCTCGTGAACGAGTTTGAAGGTCATCTTTGGACCCTAGCTCCAACTCCTCGTTAGTTGAGGTTACTTAGAATATAGATATTATGCTCGTACTTTATTTATAACTTTGACATGCAAAAGCGTGTTGTGTAGATCTTTTACAAGAATCGATTGCACAGAAAGGAACGCTCAAAAATGGAAATCTCATCATACAACTTTGTGCATAGAGAGAATATATTGATAATGTATTTTTTGTCACAAGTTCTTTTTCTCATCAGTAGTACTGATTAACATTGAAAGGAGTGAATCTAAGTGAAAAAGAGGAATCTGTAGTTATTTTTGTTGTCATAAAGAATATGTGAATATACAAACAAGCTCTCTTATACAACTGTTCTATATTTTCTCAAAATAATTAAAGAACATTCAATGATGCTCATCACTGACTTCTATATGCAACTGAGAGACTAACGTTGCATATACATTTTCGAAATGAAAAAAGAAACAGCATAATTATGAACTAAAATGTTCGCAACAGGCACACGCATGGTGTGCGTCTAAAACATATAGATAGGATAGTAGTATATACAGTAGCATTTATGTTTTCAAACTGTGAGTGTATTAGAAGGTAAAGCAACTTATAATAGCTATAAAATTTAATATGTGCATACCCAATTATATCCTGTCTCTTTTTTCTCTCATCTTATCCTTCACATATGACGGCCAATGACACATTATAAGTGTGTTAAGCGGCGTGTACGAAACTTGCTAAAAAATCATCTCGCTCGTGTGTCACATCCGAGCACTTTTACGATCATACCACTTACTTATACTTATATAGTGATAGAAGTTAACTCACATTCGTGTAATACACAAGTTTCTCAGTCATCACTATTCTCTAAGAGTATAGTATAGAAACGATTGAGAGTATTCATAAATGAGTGCGTACTTAATTACTGAGCGCATCACAGCGAGTTGACCGCACTAATCAGGTGTGTGTAGCTAGTCTCTCGTGCGATCTCACAGAAAATCTTAAAATACAGTTTGTTCCAACCACAGCAATATAAAAAAAAATTGCATCGTATCGAAAAGTGTGTTTAACTTCCTATATTTAAATTGCGGCATTTCTTTAACTTGTATGTTATACTCCGATACTATAATATATAGAATTACTCAAAAGACACTTAAATAATATATTATAAATTATATATATTAAATTAATAATTACAATAATTAAATTATAAATTAAATAAATAATAATTAGAAAATCTATATCATATTAATATTATGTAAAATTTACTAAAACAAATATATTATCCTATTATGGTAAATAAAAACCTTCTGCGACTCCAACTGATGAGAGATTGATTATTAAGACTCTTCTTCTTGCCTTTTTCAATCACACATAGAGTCATTTGTCAATAAGATTACTTAATTTACTTTCTGACTTATTTTGAAGATTCTATTTGAGGGGTAGAGGAGGAGGAGATGGAATGTATGAATAAATCATGAATTAACATTGTTAAGGGATAAATAATTTAATTAAATTTTCAACTAATATTGTAACAATAATAATAAATTAAATAATTAATAAATAATAATAGTAATAGTAATATGAATATTATAATTATAATTACTATATAATAATAATTAATTAATATATATATATTAAATAATATTAAATAATTAATTATAATATAATATAATATAATTAAAAATAATAATAATAAGGAAAGTAAAAATATGTTAACAGATCGAGCGTATGATTGAAATGATAAGACTGATTGAATGTAAAGCGTTTTAAAAGTAAAAATAAAGTGACGTGAGTGATGATTGAAATCTTAAGCTTGAATGTACTAAATAAGCGCATATAGTTTAGAATGTATTCAAAAAGATGTTTATGGAGAATATTATAATTATAATAAAGTAGAGAAAAAAAAGAAATACTAAAGGTGCATACGTAGGAGAAAGAAATAGGTAAATACAGTCACATATTTTATGGTAAAGGACTGAATGAATATGAGGACTAATACAAGGTAGGTAAATAGGTAAAGCTCTATCTGAAGGGAAGCGCGATAAATAGGTTATGATAGAATATGATGGAGGTAAAATACTGCTTTAGAATAAAATATGATATATTGATGATGTAAAAATTTATAATAATATGTAATAATAATATGAATAGTGAGTGGGAGTCAAATACGGAGAGAAACTTGAAAATCTTGCATAACATATGAGGCTTTGATATAATGAATGAAGGTATGATGTTGAAATGTTATTGTTGGTTTGATGGTGAAAGAAGGAAAGGTATTTTGTGAGTGAGGTGATTAGTATCATTACTACTTTAAGGAGGAAAAGTATATTAGGTATATATTTAAGTGAGAAAAGTTGTAAGAATGGAAATACTATATAAGGCATAGATGAAAATTATAATAGTGAGGTGATCATTGATCAAAAATGAACGGTAAGGTACATGATGGTAATAATTATGAGATTGATTATTAGCAATTTTGTATAATGAAATTCGTTTTTATTGGAAGGGTTATATATTATTGAGGGATTATATAAGAGGAGAGCAGTAATTAAGTAACTACTTATTAATAGGGTAAAGTGAGTGAGGATAAGGGAATAGTTATAAAGGTGAATTATATAAGTGGAATTATAAGTTATATTAGAGTGTGTAGGGAATAGACTATATGTACTGGTAATTTCCGTTCAAAGAATGCGCTCACGATGACTGTGAGAAAGGACTGATTGGTGATAAATACATAGGTACTGATTTAGTAGTAGAGGTTATTGTGGATCATATACTTTTAACATTGAAACATAACTTATTATAGAAAATGAGGGATAAAGAATTAAACTTTGTGATATTTTAGTGGATTTTAGAGTGATATTATCTATTCTCAAACACCAAGTCAGTTTATTTATGAATTATATAGAATTTAAAGGTAGGAAGCTCTTATATGGCTAGGTAGTTTAGTAATATTATTGGTGTTTCAGAATCAAACACTCTCACCTGAATAGGATGAACTAGCATATTTCTGGAAGATAATTGATGTGTGAGTGTAAAGAAATTATATAATAATTATTGAGTATGTTACAAAAGTGATTAGGTTTAATATATTAGTAATAGCTGAGGAGTAGATCAGCTAGGGATGTGTTTAGATATATTTTCTGGATTATATTTTTTCACACTTTGTATATGAAGAGAACTCGGTTTATGCATTGAATTAGAGATGGTGGTCCGACAAGAGAAGCTCATAATGTGTTGCACAAAGGAAAATTGAGAAGGTGATATGACGTGCCCTCAGAAGAGTAATACAAGGCACTATATTAATTAATGCGGCAGATATATATTAAGGATTTAGCAGTTGAATAGGATAGAAAAAAATTATGAAAGAATAGTATATATGAGAGAATTAGTAGGCCTAGTATATGCACGTGTTTGTGGAGAACCAGGGTGTGGTCAAATCTAAGTGAGGTAATAATAATTAGAATCAACTCTAGTAGATTAAAAGATAGAAGGTTATGTTAGTGATGAGTCACCTATATCATATTCACTAGAGGTGTGATAGGTTATAGTTAGATGGTAGCAGCTGGAACAGGTAAAGTGTCGTATAAAGTTATTAAATATTTAAGGAATATATGTATGGATAAAAAGGGATACAGGTATGAATATGTCAGAGTGTAGTAGGAAAAGTTGTGAATGGCAGGAGTGTGGCTGGTGCAATTAAAATCGTTGGTGGATGAAAGGTGACTATTAAAAGTTTTGAGATGCGCTAGGGGCTTACATGTAGGGTATGTTTGTTACTGTGTTAAAATGTATATTATAGTAAGTATTATGGTTCTATGGAAATAAGAGTATTAGATCTAAAAGTTCAATATGTGTTTTCAGTTGACAATCTTAGTAGTGGGTGTTTAAGGTTTGAGACTAATATGATAATGATAGGAATGAACGTATAGATGATAATGTGGTGGGTTGAAGAAAGGATAAATTGAGAGAATAAATGAATAAGTTGAGATGGGCAGGAGATGGTATTATAATGATGGAAGAGATGAATGATAGTCGTTTTGTTAAGTGGAATGCTCAATTGTGTGAAGTTAGTGTTGGGTAATCGACCGCGATATATATATATATACTGAGGTAGAGTAAATACCTGAGAGATAAGCAAAAGTAGGATGCGTCAGTAAAAGGATGTCTGGTAGAGTAGAGAAATTGAGAAGTTTGGCATAGATAAAGGCGAGTAAAGATAATGAGTGCATAAATAGGTAAGTTGATCAATGGGGGGTTTTGAGAGGGGGTATGGTTGTGGCCAGGGATGGCATTTAATAAAATATATGATTTATTTTTTCTAGTAAAAAAACCCACTAACCTCAAGTAGGTTATATTTATCTACAGAAAATAATAAACAAGATAAAAATAATACCCTGGGTTATGTTATGGTTATTATTGTTATTCAGTTATTTTATTATTTACAAGTGAGATTTTATTTTATATGCACAGTTATTTATGATATATACTTATAGGTTAACTCATTATTATACTAGTATATATTATAAATTAATATATATATATAATTATAATATATATATATATATTATATATATATATATATATATATATAATATATTTATATAAATATATAATTAATATATATATTAATATCTAATATTATATATATAAATATATATATATATATATTATATATATATATATATAATTATATAATATAATATATATATATTATATATAATATAATATTATATTATATATATATATTAATATATAATCTATTATATATATATATATTATATATTTATATATATATTATTATAATTAAAATATATATACAATATCTATATATATTCTTGTGAAGTAAAGAATTCTATAGACTATTTATCAATCTTTCTCCTTATTTCAACCGAATATATATAAGGAAGAAAACGAGGAAGAAAAAAAAAATTATAAAGAAATATATACTGCATAAATAGACACAATAAGTATATAAGAGTAGAATAATCTTACGTGAGAGAGTGAAACCATATAATTATCATACCAGATGACAAATATGCTAGCTATGAAAATATTATTAAATATTTAAAGTAAAAAAATAAAAAATAAAGATAAAAAAAAAATAAAAGGATCACAACACCACACTAAAATTGAAAGGAGGATAAAAGAAGCTCTGCTAAACCCTTTAGAGGAGAATATAAAAAAGTAAATATGCATAAGACTAAGCATTGCACATCTATATCTCTATTTATAATACTTGTCTTGCCAGTGGAAAAATGTATGATAGTATTCCAGTGATGAACCTTGAGAACATTCAGTGTTTACGGCTGAAATAGACGATATATAAAAATAATAAGCGTTTTTCATTTGCTTATCTAATCCGACTATTTAATATTGACTTACTCTATAAAGACTCTCTCATATTTGTCTTTGAGAGCACACAAACATCATATATCGATCCTCGAGAAGATGGTGCACACACAAGCTAGGTGTCCATAAAATGAGACACATTATTATATTAATACACTAAGTTGGATTTAAACTTTACTACTAAATAAACGCGTAAACTAATAAAAAGTAGGTTATACATGAAATAGAGAGGAAGTAAAAAAACATGAATTGACATATGTAAAACAATAACTATTTAGTTAAATGCACACTAAGATCTTTAGCGATCGTGGAGAATAAACATATATGACAGTAAATCATTTCTGTGAAGTAGGAATATATTAACTATATATAGAAGAATTAAAATAACTTAATGAGATGAGATATGCTAATCTCTGAATTCACACCACATAAGAAAAATCAACAATGAAATAGATACACTTTGCCTACAATACACATAGAATTGTTTTGAGAGTTTAGAAACACGCTACTAAGAAATTCAAGGTAATATGTCCCTGAAAATAATGAATAAAGAAGAGAATAGACTCATTTCGCACTAGTGATAAATGGTAGCACGAATGAATTTATATAGACATAGAGAGTAAATATTAAAGAAGTAGTATAAGTAGTATTGATAAAAAGAAAGGAGTGCTTAAAAGTTACCATGAGACATATTGATTGTGAATTATTGCCAGAGAAACAGAGTACAAGAGAGAAATTTCTCTCAAGTCTATTTCGTAACAAGCACTAAGTGAGCAACAGCAAACGTAGTATTTGTTGGACATAAACAGATGACTGAGCTTCAAATATCGAGTGAAAAGTAGTAAAACACTTCATGATCAAATTGCATATCCGTGAGTCAATTACATAGTTTCTTAAATAATTAAAAACTAGGAAAGATAATATACATCTTTAATATCAATAAATGATTATGAGTATATTGGACATCAAAAACAAATCAAATATTTAATTATATACACACTAAAGTACTTAATTTGTAAATATGATGGAACTCACTGATATGATAAGAAGTAGAGTGGAAAGAGACAATAAAAATGAAAATAGAGATACTGCTTGTCAACATATATACATAAATGATAATATATTCTCGTGTGAAGTTACTCATAATTTTCAGAACATCACCCAACTAAATAACAATCAAGATGCGAGAAACAGAACACTCTTGTGCGATTGGTTTTCATGCGAATAGAGTAGAGATATTTAGAGCTTCAATGATCAAATCCATATCACTGTGTTGTAAACGTAATTCACTATATTCATCTGTTACAAAAAAACAGAAGATGTTAACTAAAGCGTGAGATGAACAAATGAAAGAATATAATGCCATGTGTGTTGCACAATGTACACAAAAAGAGAGCTCATAAACGAAGAGGAAAACTTGCAACAAGAATGAACCACACAATTATCATATATAAGGAGAACTTAGTTAGAATGAGTACAACTATCTAAATATAGTTCACCTGAGAGAGATTAAAACTAACATCAGAATACAACTCCAATTAACGAAAAAATTACATCGCATTATTGTTCTCGAATCAGAAGAAAGAAGAAGAATAAATGATTACAGAGAGAATATTTATTAGATCAGATGTTATATATAAATATAATAAATAGCATACTATTCATTCTTCTGATAAATAAATGATACGTCAAACTAAATGAGTATACTATAGAGAAAATCTTAATGAGTCTGTGATATGAATATGATGTATATGAGCCTATTCCTAATATTTTTTGAGCTAGTAGGTAGGTTATAGAGACATGTCAAGCTGAGAATTAGCGACTTATGCAATAAATTGAATTAGTGGGTACTTAAACAGATAATATTGAGGAATTCACTACTACTAGCTTGGAATATAGACCACAAAAAGTTAAAACCTGGTTTGTTTTGTATTTGGAAAAACAAGAATATAAATATTAAAAGAAATATATTGCCTTGTAAAAATGAAGGAAAGAGTTTATATGAATTTCTTATATAAGTTCTCTATGCTGTTCCCAGATTTGTAGTATGTAGGCTACCCAATTTATTTTCTTAATAAAGATAGAAAGAAACATTTCAGAGAATATATGACTATAATTTGAAAATTGGATACTTGTTGAATTTATCCTTGTCGTATCGCTGATATAATCTGTTCACACAATAAGTCGACGATCTATTATTTGTAGAAGAGAATCTATTTCCTCATGAGTTAATAATAATTTACGAAGTACAAAATCACAAAACAGGAGACAGATTGAGCTCAATTCAATTTAAAAAAATTGGATAAAATGTACTGATATATGTAGAAAAGAAGAAATATTGAGAAAAGTCTCTACATCACGATTCAGTTGTCACTCTATTTGTGTGAAAAATAATAACAACTGAAAAATTATTTAAAACAATAAAACCATGCTAATGAAAAACAAAGTTAAAAGAAGAATTTTTGATATAATTAAGAAAGGAATTGTGAGCAAATTGTGGGAATGTGAAATATGTTAAAAATAAAAGAAAACTCCACCAAGACCTGTGGTAGGTTTGCCATAGCAATGTAAGTTTTACATTAATCTCACACACCTTTATTGCTTCCTTATTGCTCATGGAGATATTTATTCTGCTATGATGAATACACGTAAGTTTTATATTAGTGTCATTAAGTCAGAGCACTCGGCTCACCGTTCGACCATCCATTAATATCAAAACTGGCTAAAAAATATAATCCACGCCAGTATCGGTTACTATTAAACATTGTAATTTAAACAATAAATCACACATGATATATCGAAATTTATAGAAAAGTTAATTGAAAAAATGGAATTATTTAATTTTGGAATCCTAAAGGCATTACTGTTCCTGATAGACAGTGACAGAATTTCTATAATGAAATATCCTATTTTATCCATTTCTAACAAATATAGGAATCATATCAGTACAGATTCAAGTAAGAGGCTACACGCTAGGTCGTAAGAAATGCCCATATGGAAACACTCGTATTAAGCATCGTTAGAAAGTATAACGGTTATTTCACTTAAAGAGCATCTATATGCACAAAAGTATAAAAAAAACAGAAGTATATAGATATACCAATGACAGCAAAACGATACACAGATTAATGGCATAGAGCGGCAATATTTGCTAAGAGAGCGAGTGTAAATATCAATCTATTGGCATAAACACAAACTCGAGAAATATATCCACATGGTTTTCATGGGATAACATAATGATAGGATATAGATGAAAAATGCACAAAGACAAAACAAGTAATAAATTTGTGAATAATAAAAGTATACAGTGAAGAATAGAGATACCGAAGAATCTTTAACACGAATTTTACAGTGTGAATTTATATTTTAAACTATATACACATATGCCCGAGAGAGAATAGAGTTTACATTAGAAATGAGTAGAAAATCTCAGAACGATAGAGATAGAATGAACGTGCGAGTAAGACGAAGGTATAATAAAGAGGAACACAATTTTATCATAAAAGATATATATAATATTAAGGCATGGAAATAATATAAATTACTAATAAGTGAGAAACATAGAATATATGAGAATGATGAGAGGAACCATACTAAAATAAATGTGTGTAAGTAATTGTAAAACCATCATAGTAAATACATATATATATACTGCAAATTGTAAATTTGTAAGTATGCAATTAAAATATAATCACACCTAATTATAATAAAAGTATAATTAAATGTAAATAATAAAAGATAGTGTAAATATAGATGCAAGATGAAAGGTAATATACAAAAAGTGAGTCATTTAATTAAATCATTCTCTATAATGATAGGAAATATAAACAAGCAAAAATGATATATATCAGAAATTTAATATATAAAATAGATTAGACTCGAAAAGAAAAAGGTTTTCGAAGAGTAACTCATGATATAAGGTGAAAGAGCATTAATATTGAAAGATG
>JABUQX010043215.1:32500-43586 GCA_015478945.1 Trachelipus rathkii
AAGAGTTGGTGAAATAACAGAACTCTGGGAGAAGAGAGAAGAAGAGAGAGAGAAGAGAGAGAGAGAGGAGAGAGAAGGAGAGAGAGAGAGAGAGAGAGAGAGAGAACTATTTATAGATTTAAAGGATGAACGGTGGTCGTCTACAACAACTACTATAGAACTACGGGAAAAGGAAATCAGAGAAAAGGTCACTGAGAGAAAGTATAGCCACCGAAAGAGGGAAGTTTTGAAGCATTAAAATTTTTGCAACACTTTTTGAAAAATTTTAATTCAGTTCCTAAGGCATGCACCCTCCAAACATCAACCAATGAAGAAGGAAAGAGAATGAAGGGTGCTCTACCTATTATATGAAAAAGGTCACTGTAGACTTTTTACAAAAGTCTGTCTCTCTCTCTCTCTCTCTTCTCTCTCTCTTCTGCTTTCTCTCTCTTCCTCTCTCTTCTCTTCTCTCTCTCTCTCTCTCTCTCTCTCTCTTTACTCTCTCTCTCTCTCTCTCTCATAGAACATACCGGCGATCAGAGAAAAAATTAGAAGAATTAAGGTGTTTCCAATTCTTCCTGTTAGGGATAGATTCAAAAACCTAAGAAAGAACAGAAGTTAAAGTTCCTTGGACGATAGTTTAATGGTTGAGAGATATCCCCTTTACTAGTCACAGGATCAATGAGCGCGTGCTTTTAGCCTGAAATGAAGGTCGAGGACGAGGTCGAGGTCGAGGTCGAGGTCGAGGTCGAATTAGAAACATAATAGTTTACCAAGGCAGGTTGCCAGCTCGAAAACACAAGTTTTGTAAACCACAGGAGGTGGTTCAAGTGGTGGTACTATCAAGACCGTACGTCTTCTTAGTGTTAAGTTCAAAGAGAACCAAAATAACATCTTTACAACAAATTACAATATTAGGCATAAATGAAATGGAGGAATGTTTGAGAAGGAGGAATAGGTCCAGAATAGTCTAAGGTAAAATTAGAAGCAAAGCTTTGAACTTTATAGCAAAGCTTAATAGGAATGTAAAACGGCAGATTTTCTGTCGGAAGAAGATACTAGAGGAGGGAAAGGGGAAGATGTAAAACACGATAGGAAGATGATCCAGAAAGATTATTGAATTTTTTTTTTTAAAGAAAAATTTTTTTTAATGAGAAGGGGAATATATTTTTTGCACGATTTCGGGATGAAATGTAAGTTTCGTAAGTTTCTGGAATTTGATGACGAAGGATATTCCTAAATGCAACATCCCTGTGGCGAATAACCCGAGAACAAATAATTCAACCAAGGTTTGCTAGGTTTAGCTGAAGGGAAAGAAAATAGAATGTATGCCTCAACGCTAGAAAGAAACACATAGGCAATGAGTTCAGCACACTCCGAGGGACCCCTCACAAGGAACCAGTATTCATTCCATGGGAAATCAAAGAAGTACGACCGCGAATTCAACCAGGTAGTATTAATGTAGTACTAAAGGAAAACGTTCCCTCCCGTAGACCGGGCTATTTCCTGCGGAAGACGAAGAGATGAACCGACATACAAAGTTAGAAAGGTGATCAGAGGAACTTAGAATAAGAAAGAGTTTTACAGAATAAAGGGAACGGTTAGAGGTTAGAAAATGGTCTAGAATGTTGGGTTCGTCTCCATTACGATTAGGGATACGAGTAGGGAGCTGTACAACTTCTCGAGGTCAAACTAAATAGAAAAGTGTTAGGCAAATTCATTAGCTGTATCTTGGGAATTAGAGGAAAGCCATTGATTTGTTGTGAACGTTGAAATCACCAAGAATGATAATTTTAGAGAAAATTGAAGAAGAGAGAATGTGCTCTAATTTAAAGTTTAAGTAGTCGGAAAATTTATGATATCCGTTGAGTTAGGAGTCAAATATACAGAAAGATGAATTTAGGAGTAGATTAATATTATTACTTGAGCCATAAAGTAGAAAAATCAGAAGACTCCAAATAAGAGACACCGTGTTTTAATCGGTACAGCAACCGAGTCAAATGGAAAGGGCGCGGGTTCGATAACTAGTCCTGATCCTAGGTAGAAATTATCTAGAGAAGTTCCTCTCCTAGAATAGGGCTATGCCCGTGAGGTGTGAACTTTAAAAAAAAAAATATATCGTTGCCCAAATAATCACAACAACCGCTTTTAGAGTATGGTTTGCGGTCACAAGGTTCAAATACCTGAATTTCGGTTAAGAATGAGATGAAATATAGAGGAGGAGAGGTGATGTTCAACAAAAAAGTGAAAATTAGATTTAAAACTGTGAAGGTTGCCTAAATTTATGAAGGAAGAAGACCGTGCATCAGGGAAGGTTGGCATATATTTTGTGACGGCACCTAACAATAACCCGCCTCCTCACTAACGGAGACCGTTAACTTACAAGCGGTGATGATAGGAGGTGTTAATGACTGGATACTTTTCGAAGCAGCCCATCTATGCTTCTCAGAATCTAATCGTGTGGTTGCCATTTTTTTTATAGAAAGAAAATGCTGTTTGTAGACTGTTTTTTTTATGTCTGATAAAGGAGACTTTACTCCAGTTTAAGAATATAATATGGATATGAGCGTAAGAGAGGCAAACCATTAGATACCAAAGTTCCTTAGAATATACCTAGGACTCTATTGTTGCCTCCATGTAAGGCAATCTCTTCGCATCGATAGTGCTTACACACACACCTACAACACATATATATATATAATAATATATTATTATATTAATATATATATATATATATATATATATATATATTATATATATATATAATATATATATATATATAAACAAATAGAAAAATAAGTTAATCAAACTTCTAAATCAGCTTAAAAATAGTAAGCAACTAAAAGTAACAAATAAATAAAATAATTACTAAAACAAAGGAAAATAATAAATAAAATTATTAATTTTTCAGGAAAATAATAAATAAAATTACAAAATTTTAAACGCATAAATAAATAAAACGAATAATAATAGATAATAATTACTATTAATAAACTTTATATTTTTGTCATTTAAGGTAAAAGTGTTCAGCTATTTATCACCTATCTTTACACTTTAAACACTAATTTTAATTTTTATACTTATATTTTAATTTATATCTATATTTCATATATATTTACATATATATATAATTTTTATAAGTAATATAGATCTATACATTTTATTACATTTTAGATTTGACGATTTATTTTTGTAGTGGTCTTTTGTGAGAAGTACTAAGAAAAAGGGGTCGTCCTATAATTTTAAGAACAGATAGTAAGACACTTTAGATACTCTAATGTCAGAAAGACAATCAAAAATTAAAGTATGAGAATTATAATATTTCAGCAATAAAGAATATTTGAATAGAAGAAATACCAAAAAAATATAATTGGTAAAGAGTTCAAAGTTATCCGTTATTGCACTAATACATTAATAAGCACTTACGTCATCGTAATAAAAAAATGAAAAATATATCTAGAAGATTGAAAAATGAAATTAAAACAACAAATAAGAACTTCTTCAAATGTAAGATGACAAAAAACAAATTTGAAGAAGCAGAGAGGCGGAAGAATGATAAATTCCTTTAATCATCTTTTCTTATTTTCAGAAAAGATGATATAAAATTATTAGAATAATTAGATATAAATAATTTAGTAAAATAAATTAATTTGTAAGATAAAATATACTATTTAAATATTATTAAAAATTAAAAGTAAAAATAAAAAATAAAGAATAACAAAATAAAATAAAAAGGATCACAAAACATGAAATAAAAGAAGATTAATGAAAAATGATAATGAAGAATAAGAAATAGAATAAAAATCTACACATTAATATATTAACATCTGGTCGAAATGTTGAGAGATGAACCTTAAGATCGTCGTCGAATAGAGAAATAAATAGTAAGTTTCATTATTGCTTTAATCATTATTTTAACTGCATTCGATCATTTTTCTTTCTCTTTCTTTCAGTTGATCAGTTCCGAGTATACAGATGCTGGATGTAAGAAACAACACATCGATACATTGATGTTTAAAATAGATGCCAATGCATGAAATTATTTTAAAAATCTACTAATTAAGGCATATTTGATATTTTGCTTAAAAAGATATTTACCAATCCTAGCGCTAGTGGCTAACATAGCAATAGCCAAAAATTCCTCATATATATATATTATATATAGTGATGGGACGATTAATCGTCATCGTCATCGTCATCGGCAAAAATCGGCATATTTTTTTTACATCGTCATCGTCATCGTCATCGGCAAATTTCGCCGATTATTTTGCCGATTAATTGAACAAATATTAAGAATTTTGATTAATATTCAAACTCAATATAATCATAATAATAATAATAATAATAATAATAATAATAATAATAATAATATATAATATAATAAGTAATAATAATAATAATAATTATATATTATATATAATATATTATATAATATATATATATATATATATATTATATATATATATATATATATATATATATTATATATATATATATTATATATTATACCCATTTTGCTTATGGTATGTATGACATCCCAGTGCCTAATGGTTCGCCTTTCTTGTTATGCGTGTTCATATCCACACTCATTCCTCCAGACAACATATCATATACACATACTTATATTCACACCCTCTTCCTAGACAAACATATCTTTCAGACATCCCTACCCCTTATATCCATACGTGTAGGGAAGAAAAAATTGCCCACATCGTATGTCCTGCGTGTCGTAGAAGGCGACTAAGGACGGTGGTAGTTAGGTTTGGCTGCTACTACCACTTATCTTTTGCCAGAAGAGATAATGCATCTCGAAGGTCGTGATCGCAGTAAGCGCCTTCTATCCTTCGGCGAAATGTATGAATAGTATCTGTATATGAAATGTCAGAGGAATAAATGTTGAGGGAGAAGAGGAGAGACGGTGATGGACTTGTATTTAGAAAGGGCTTTGATTTGCTCGCCTGTGACTGAACAAAAGATGAAAGGAAACGGTGAAAAATGGTGGTGTGGTGTGAAATGTGTTTGTGTTGCTGTGGAAAGGAATATGAGAGGGGGATAGCAGGATTTGGCAATTCTGATGAGTGAAGTTGTGTAGAGACCTATGGTAGATTTTGTGTGTGTGAGTACTAGTCAAAGGTTAATTTTAAGTTTGAACAAAACAGAAGATGTGGTTGCGAACTATGATCCATCTGAGGGTAATGTTGAAAGAGTACGATTTTCTGGGATTAATCTGAATGATGTTTTGGTGGGAGGGAATTAGGGATTCAAGTTTCATTTGCCCAAATATCTGCCCAATTCAAGGCTTTTTTTTTAACAGTTGTCACCACCAATCACGGGCAGAGCCCTATTCAAGGAGGGGGTGTATTACTCTCAAAAGTTCACCCCTCTAACGCGCAAATTACGGCCATAATGAGCACAGATCGCAGGCTTTAAAGTTGAGGGGGCTTAATTCAAGTGGAAATAGCAGAGAGGAAGAGAAATTCACCAAACAGAGTGGTGGAAAGAAGGAAGCACCACAGCAACTAGCCTGGGAGTTACCAAAATGTCAACACCATACCCGTGCGAATACAGCAACCTTATTGTGCTACGAAGGCGTCGTAAAGGTGGTTGGTACGCGAGTGATACAAGTTCCCTCGAGCACTTGCCGCTGCGTACCTATAGGATAGAGATAAAGTATCAACATCGCCTTGCAAAGATAGAGGTCAAGTGAATGGAAATTTTTTGAAAGTTTTTTATAAGCTTTTTTGCGTTGACTCGAACCTGTCAAAGCCCGGTGAAACCAGAGGCCCTCCCCCCAGATATGAAGAAGGCGGTAACTCCATACATGGGCGGATGAGACCTTGTATAAGCGGAGCAACTGAGAAAGGAGGAAATTCCTCACAGTCTAAACAGACTCCAGTTCTTTGAGGCGCCTAGCAACCATCTGTGATGTGAGGTTTCCAAGACATTTTTTTTTGTTTCTGTTAAGGCCAAGGATTTTTACATTGTCAACAGGAGAGAGACAGAACCGTCGAAGAGACAGGAAAGTTAGAACGGTATTTTGGAGAAGGAGATTTTGTAAAAGTTGGGTTTTAAAAGAATTGAATTTCACAAGTATTCTATCCATCAGCGAGAATAAATCGAAAGATTAAGACGAGAGGCAATTCCAGAAGTAAAAGTGGGAGTAGAATTGATTGGAGTTAAAGAATGAAGGGTCGAGTCCATCGGAATACGAAGTGGATAGAGTTAGAGGTGCAGGTGAGAAAATCATTAATGAAAGGTAGGAATAAAGTAGGAGATAAGACAGAACCCTGAGGAACACCATATGAAGAAAAGAAGAAGTCGCCCCATCAACAACAGCCCGATATTGGGCGATTTGAAAGAAAGCTAGAATAAGTAAAGCAAAGAGAAGGAGGAACCCAAAGGAGGAGGAAAGCTTGGAGAGCAGTGACGCGTCCATACGTCGGTCAAATGCTTTGGATATGTCAGCGCCACCACCCAAGTCTCACCGTAGTTAAGAGCGAAAAACCATAATCGGTTTGATAGGAATGTATATCGCCAGTAAGACTTCGTGCAGCGAAAGCCGTACTGGCGATATCGAGTGAGTTTTCCAGATGATCTAAGAAGTGAGTTGAGAAGGGTTTCCAAAGATCTTAGATAAGAATACAGGGCGATAGTTAGAAGGATCAGAGCGCTTTTCTTTTTTTCGGAATAGGCTGGACATGTGAGAGCTTCCACACTGCACGAGGGAAGTGCTGTATTGAGACATAGAGAATATAGTTGAGCCTGGGGCCGAAGATAGATTAGCCCTTTCATGTTGGAGAATTAGCAAACACCAATGATCAGATCAAATAGAGGAGGAAAGGCAGACTTTACGAAGTTGCTAGACGATGAAAGATTTGTCGAGAGAACAAGGAGGTTAGGCACTTTCCTTTTGATGAAAGCCAGCTTTGCTCGTCAAGAGTATCTCTGCCACGATTTCTAGCTGAATGAAAATAGCCGAGAGTGATAGGAGAACGACGAATTTTTCACACTCGAAGGCCACTGTCTCTAGCCTGATAGCAAAGAGAATAAGCACGATGAACATGGATTATGAGGAAAAAAAGATTTAGTTTTAGAAAGGAATGAATGAGGAAAGAAAAATTTAACTGAAGAAGGAATGAACCTGCTCATTCCCTCAAACGATTATAGTTCCCTCCTTATCTTTTTAAATCTTTATACATCCCATCATTATCCTTATTGAGGTAGCCATTTGCTATCATCTGCAAACTTGGAAACTTACATTTAATTCCTGGTCTCATATATTTATACATGTAAATGAAGAACAACCACTTGACTACAGAAATCGTTACCGAAACACAAACATGTTGCTCATTTCCATTAATAAATATACTTTTCATTTCATTGATTAACTATTATTATTATTAATTATTATTATTATTAATTATTATTCTTATTATTATTATTATTATTATTATTATTAATTATTATTATTATTATTATTATTATTATTATTATGAGATTAAGGAATCAAAAATTTTGATGCTAAAATATTTTCGGGAGGTTGAACCCCCTGAGCCTCCTGTCTCATATTATTATGAATATATATATATATATAATAATATATTATAATATATATAATATATTATAAATATATAATTATATATATATATATATATATATATATATATATAAATACTATATATATATATATATATATATATATATATATATATATACTATATATATATATATATATATATATATATATATATATAATATATTATATATATTATATATATTTTATATAATATATATATTGAGAGAGAGAGAGTAGAGAGAAGGAGAGAAATTTTAAAAAAATAGTTTTTTTTTTCAATTAATCGTCCATCGTCATCGTCATCGTCATCGTCATTCGGTGAAATTTGCTCTAATCGTCATCGTCATCGTCATCGGCAAAAAATTTTCATAATCGTCCCATCACTAATATATATATATAGGTTATATTATATAATAATATAATATTAATAATATAATATATTATATATATAATATATATATATATAATATATAATATATATATATATATATCCAGGTTTGTCAAAAAATGTTTTTTTTTCGAAAAAGCCAACTACGCCGAAAAATAAATACATTATAAATATATGATTTTTACAAAATAATAAAAATTAAAAAGAAATACAAAAATCCAATGTTACCAGCAAGTGGCAGGGAACAAAGTTCAGAGTGGACTGAAGTCACAAGAATAGAAAATAGTTCAAAGGTTCGATGTAAATATTTTGACACCGAGTTAACATCCAAAATTGAGAGAATTCGAAATCATTTACAAAAGTGTGAAAAAAGAAATTCAATCGTGCAGCCATCAATTTTAGTTTCAAGGAAACAGCCAAAGGACCAAAATATCCCAATTAATCAACAGCTCCTTATTGAAATAGATTCTCCTTCCACTTCACAGTCAATCGATAATATAAGTTCTTATATTCCTAGTCCAACTACACATCTTCATCAATGGCTTGGCTCTGAGAGTGGTGTGTCCATCATATTTATTATTTCTTTCCATATTTAATATAAAAATTATATATATATATTTAATAATATATATATATATATTATATAATATATATTCTATATTATATATATTATATTACTATATAATATATATATTATATATATATATTCAATATATATATATATATATATATATATATATATTATATTATCTATTATATATATATATATATATATATATATATATATATACGTATATATATAATATATATAATCACATTTTCGCTTTATAGGATCCGAATTATCCAGTCAGCAAGATAAAGCGGAATCCTTGTTGAAATTATACAACCACGAATATTTTGCACCTTTCGCAGCATGTGCTATTAAAGATAACAATTTTTCCCATCCTCTATGTTCAATGAAACTTTTATTAAAAAACATACCGTAAAACGGGGGATAATGGGCCAAATTTGGGGCTTTTTTTTTTTTTTTTGTGAAATGAAAATCGAAATTTCAGTTACAGCCATATGCAAATATCGTCTCTCAATTTAAACCTTACTAAATCTTACACATTAAAAAAAGATTCAAAAATTTTTCTTCCATATTTGAATTAAAATTTTGAAAAAAAAAAAGTGGCCAAAAATTGAAATGGGGAAAGTGAGTCACTAAATGCTGGGGGATAATAGGTCATTAAATATTATTTCTATAAATTAAAATAGTATCTTTTATTAATAATATAAATTTAATAACAAGTATAAAGGTGTTGTAAAATTAATTTGGGTAGGGAAAAACAAGTCTAACTAATTATTTTATTAATCATTTTAAACATTGATTTGTAGAAAGTATAATTTTTATTTTCATATTTTTATGGGTAGCTTTTTAATATTTCAAATATTATTAAAAAAAAGAGAAAGTTTTTTTTTTTGGTCGGAATTGACCGAACTTCTTTTCTAATTTTTATTTTTTTTTTGATTCTAGAGGAGTATTAGCTGTTCCGTGAGACACCTCTCCTCACAACTCAGAAAGACTGTACCTAAACCACTTCTTCCGGGGTTTTGAACTTCACCTCTTATCCTTCTTGAAAGGGTTTCATATGGCAAATTGTATCTTCTGTGGTATCGCGGATACCTGCACCCTCTTCAACATCAATAATTGCCTGTAAGATGTCTTCTTTGGTGTACATAAGTCACCTGACACCTACCTTCTTTGGTACTGGTACTTTCTGGGCATCTGCAAAGTGGAAATAGGCTATGTTTTGTCAATTGATTATCAAATTACGGTATATCAAAGACATTAAATATATAATAAAGGGAAATATTATTAAAAACTATAAACAAAAAAAGGTTATTTATAAGTTATAGAATATTGACTCCATTTTCCCCCATTGAGCCAGAACATTACCCATACAGTGAAACCCTTAAAATATTTTACAACTAACAATAAGATGTAATAAATTATTTAGATGAAACTCTCAACCTTTTACAAACTGGGTTTTTTTTTCATTGTGTTAAATGGATTTTTTGAAAGATTCAGTATTCAAGATTCTGCAACTCTTACAAAAATTTTTTTTAAATTTACAATTATCAAGCAAATTTCTGAAAAAAGGGAAATTTTTTTGAGTTATAATTGTCATTTTTAAATTATAACTACAAAATAATTTAATATAATTATTAAACTAACTAAAAACCATAATTGGAAACTCCTAATGGTTTCCATTATTAAAATATATTAAATATTACAAACTGACTCATTTTACCCCTTGAAGCATTTTGCCCCGTTTTACGGTAGGTATAAATCTTGTCCTTCACAAATTGTGGAAAATTATGGAAAAACGTACATAAAAAAATCTCTTGCCAAAAGGATTCTGTAAATTCTGCTCAGATCTTTTAAGCTGTCCCCCACCAAGTTCTGCCTCTATTGAGAGGGTGTTCTCAACATTTTTGGCCATATTTGGTCTAAGCTAAGAAACAGGCTTGGTGTAACAAAAGGCCAGCAAGCTGGTAAAAATTTTACAAATTTCTTAATAAATGAAGGTGATTCCAAATGAAAAGAAAACTAAAAAAAATAATTTGCTAGCAAATAAAAATTTTTTGAATAAAAATTTCAACAGGAAAACCTGTATATGGTTTTAATTTCCAAATTAACTCTTTAAAAAAAAAAAGACATTTTCTTATTTTTCTATAATTTTTTTTGAAAAAAAAAAACAAATTTGGGTTTTTTTCAGGTTTTTTTCAATTTGGGTTTTTCTGAAAAAACCCATTGGGGACAATCGATTGTCCCCAATCGTGCGAACCCTGGTTGTGGCCCACCTGGGCAGGGGATGAACCCTACACACTGACGATATGCCATAGTGAGGGTCCGTTCGCGGTCCCGTGAATCTAGGGTGGATTTTCTGATGCGACGAGTTCTCACTTAACATAGGTATAGAGGGCGGTAAGGCTCTGCTTTCTTTTCGGACTTATTTCATATTATGTTCTTCTACTAACTTTTCTGTTTCCTGTGCAGGTTACGCACCTTCCCTCCAGTCTTGGGGAGATAAGGTAAATAAATTTATAATAAATATTTAATAATAATAATTATTAATAATATATATTATTGTTGCTGG
>JABUQX010043217.1:0-34074 GCA_015478945.1 Trachelipus rathkii
GAGTATCACCCTTAAGTCGACCCCAAGCGACTAACTTGAACTCCTATACGCTTCTCGCAGGTAGAAATCTACTGATGCAGAACTGCTAATACGCCATTGTTTTTTTTCAGTTGTCACCACCACTCTCACGGGCAGAGCCCTGTTCAGGGAGGGGGGGGGGTGGGGGGGTTTGCACGCCTAACAAGTTTCATCGCTAGCGGGTAATTTACGCAAATGAGTGCACAGACGCAGGCTTTAACAGTCGAGGGATGATTAAATTCAGCAGGAAAACAAAATGAAGAGAAACTTCACAGAATAGAGGTGGCAGAAAAGAAGGAGGCACCGCAGCGAATTAGTCTGGAGTTTACCAATATCTGCAGAAAACTCGTGCGCAGACAACAGCACCTCCCTTGTGCTCTAGGGCCGTCTAAAGGGGGGGTAGCGAGAGTGTACAGTTCCCTCGAACACCTGCGGCTGCGGTACCTATAGAAAAGAAGATAAAGTAACCAACATCGTCGCACGCAAAGAAGAGGGTAAAGTGCACTGGACGAAGTAACAGATACAAGTTTATACAGCCTTTTGGCTTTTGACTCTACCCTATCCAAAAACCGAACGAAGCGTCACCAGAGTCAAGCAGTCATTCCAATTATAGTTAGCGTAGAAGCCGACGAGAGGCCCCCAATCACCACCGAATCAAGGTGCAGAAAAAACTGCATAGGTCATGGATGGAGCTGTTGGACAGACAAAGTATTAAGTTAGATGAGATATAAGGGTTGTGGTGCAGATTACACAAGGAAGCGAAGGTAGTGTTTGTTCTAGAGAGAAGGACTAGTGGTGAACATGAAGTCAAGTGATTCAAGAATTTGGTTGGGACGATCCGGAATGTGTGTGGTTCTTGGAATTGTTTGCTCCAGATACGTTTGAGAATGCTGAAATGATTCGGGCCTCCCCCACTAAATCAGTATAGAGGACCCCAAATTCAGTTTGTGTACATTGAAATCTAAATAGAGGACCTCAGTATTTGGATGAGAGAATATAACAGTCTCGTGAGAAGGTACGTAAGAGTATTCACAAAAAAGGCGTGAAATTCTGTTCTGTTAGGAGAACAAGTAGCAGAGCACAAGAATTATGTAGTAGAAGGAAAAAGATTTTGAGCCACAGAACATCGAAGTTAGAGATTCGAGATTCTTAAGAGACTGTTACAGGAGTATTAATGTTATACACATAGGCACATAATTTCAGACGGAATTAAGCAATAAGTTATAGTTAGATACATTAAAAAACGAGCTCAGAGGGTGAATTTCTTAGCCATCTGAGTCGCAGACAAGAGCAAAAGGTTAGGGCAGAGTTAGAATTAGGTGATATTCCACAAAGGCAAAGTTAGATTTTAAGCCGCGGATAGTTGGTAATTATAGAAAGCCCCGTCGCCTATGCAAACCTACTCACTTTCCAACCAACCACACACACACGCTCCACACACACAAATAACACAAACACACACACACTACACACACAAATAAGAACAATAAACAAAAATAGACAAAAGCAAAAGAAGAAATCGGGATAAAATTGAATAAACTAAATCCTAACTTAAAAAAATTTAAGCACTAAAATTAAGTACAATTAAAAATATATACTACTATATACTGAAAAACAAAACTTAAACCTAACAACTTCCTACATTACTAAAATTTTATGTAAAAACCTACAGTAAAAAAAAAAAATGAAAAAACTAAATCCACTAAAAAATTTTAAGTACTAAATTAAATAAGTAAAAAATTATGATTGACTGATAAACAACTGAAAAAAATAAAACTTAAACCTAAAGTAACTTTACTACAACTTCCTAAAATTCTATTACAAACTACAAAAGAAACCACCAAGTGAAAAAAATTTAAAACTAACAACTTATCTTTTAAAACTCCAAACTTTAAACCTCGACGAAACGAATAAATGATTAAATTTCACTTTAATACAATTTAATAAAACTTTCAATTAAAACAAAGACATTGAAAACCAAAACACACACACACTTCACTGGGCAGACGAATATAATAACAATAATAACAATAACGCCAAACAGATAAGATAAACTTTCCAACCGGGAGACTTTCAACACGTCACACTCCAGCAAAGAAGAGTTTCATATATATATATATATATATAATATATATTATATATATATATATATATATATATATAAATATATATATTATATATATATCTATATATTATATATATATAATTATATATATATATGTATATATATATAATAGGTCCTTATCTCGCATATATAAAAAAAAGAGATATTTTTTTTTCATATAACTAAATTTCTAATGTGAATAACAGATCAAAAGTATAAATACGAGAAAAAAATAATTATTTAATAATATCGGTAATTTTTTTACGCATCATACATTAGCACGCCCTGGATGCGAACTACAGCGACGTATTGGGAATATCTTTCTGTAGTGCAAAAATCTTACCCGAAAAAAGAGAAACCCTTGTTACGTGCAAGTAGATCCATGGTAGGTTGATATAAATTTCTCTGCATCGTCTATTCACGCCATATATATATATATATAATATTATATATATATATATATATATATATATTATATATATAAATATATATGATATATATAATATATTATAGTATATATATATATTATAGGTTAGTTGAGTTTGACAGGAATGGGTGATCCATATAAGGTTAGGTTCGCTTTTTTACAACCCTCTAAGTTCAGGTTATATGTTGTATTATGTACAAGATATTTCATATATGAAAAAAAATATTCAATACGGCAACAAATTTCTTAAAGACCGCGCTCCAACTCCTTGCTCGATGTCCAGCCATGAAGAAGGAATGGATCGCCAGCCTCAGGAGCGTGGACGTTTAAGTGCTGGTATAGAATTATATATACTATACTATATAATATTCTATATATATATATATATATATATATTATATTATATACTAATAATATATATATATATATTATATATAGTATATAATGTATATTGATCGATCTTCTACACTATCGTCCTATAGCTCTCACTGTATTCTATCTAAATCTTTGAAAACTCTTCTTAACTCTCATTTCCTGGATCATTTGGTGTCTCATTATTCCCTTCTTCAGATCATCAGTATGCCTTGCACTGCTCTAGGTCCAACTGGTGGCATACGCTTTCTTCTAACTGATTATGGTCGTCTCTGCCCTTAGGGAACTGCGTGGTGCGGCTTGACATTCCAAAGCCTTGACTGGGTATGGCTAACGTCACTTCGCTCCCTCTAACTCCCCTCCTTTAGGTTTCCCTCCTCTCTTTGCTTACTCTTGTCCTGTTTTCTCTCTGATATCGCTCTATATCAGCCCTCGTTGATGGAGCGTCCTCTTCCTCCTTTCCGGTTAATTGTGTTCCTCAAGGTTCTCTTCTATCTCCAACTTTATCTACTTTCATCAACGATCTTCCCAGCTGTACTTCCACTGCTGTTTCACTCTTATGCTGATGATCATACTATCATTCTCACTCATTTCAAATATCTCCATCTTTTGCTTCTATAAAGTTCGCCTCTTCGTCTTCAAGCTTTCCGATCTATTTCTTGTCGACTGAAGGAACCGGTGGGGTCACCGCAACCTTTGTAACAATTCAACTCTTAAAAACCAAACTTTTTGAATAATCTCCGCTCAAAACACTCCCCAACTTCCTAATTGTCTTCGACAGCTCTAACGCTCAGGCCTGTGAATAACATAAACATTCTGGTCTCAAACATAAACAACAAATTGTCTTGGCAAACCTCATATTGACAATGGTTGGCTAAGGTGCGCCTCACAAGACAGCTGAGAGTTCTGCTTCAGGTTAGGGAATTTTCTTTCTCCTCTAAAACGTTGACTCAGTTATTAGGGCTTATTCGCCCTGTATGGAGTCTGTTCTCACACCCGTCTATGTGGATAGGGGTGAGTCCGAAGCTAAAGATTAATAAACTGTCCCCTTCTTTCAAACTCCTTGAGACTCTGCTTATCTCTGCGAAGTGACTTGAGCACATGCTCTTTTCTATAGGCACTACACACGGTGCTAGGGGACGTTGGACCTTCACATCCACCACCTTGCTCCCGTCCTCGATCACAAGGGTGCCTTCTCTTGCGCATGAATTATTGCTTGAGTATTGAAAACCCCCGACTTGTTCGTTGTGGTGCCTCCTTTTTTTCCAGCTACTTCTGTTCTGTGGAACTCCACCTCTTGTTTTCCAACTGTATTTAATCTTCCCCTCTTTAAAGCCCAAAGTCGGCGGTCAACTGAGAGATTTGCGGTTAATCGCTTGGGCTTGGTGGGTTTTCTATATTTATTTTCGCCCCTCCTTGAAAAGGCCATCCCGTGAGTGGTGGTGAACTGTATAATAATATATATTTAATATATATATAATAATATATATATATAATATATATATATATCTAATATATATAATATATTATATATATTATTATACTATATATATATAATTATATATATTAATATATATATATATATAAATATATATATATATATATATAGTATATATACCATATATATATATATATATATATAATATATTATTATAATTATAATATATAATATATATATAATATAAATATATATATATATAATATTATAATATATAGATGAATATATATATATAATCAGCCTTTCGATTAACTGTTCCAATGTATCTTAAAAACTAATTATGCTACCAGCGTAAAAAGATAACATTTTTGGAATCAGCGTAAAAAATTGTAGTTATGAAACACTTAATAAATTTAGTTTTTAAAATAAGTGAAAAAAAATGTAAAATAGTAATTTAACTTATTTTCATTACTAACCGTTCGTTGGCCTTTAATCTTGGGTGGTGGTAAAACTAAAGAGTACCAAGGGTTGAACCGCAAGAGTATGGCAGGAGTCGGGTTTTCTCGGCCTTACCGGAACCCCCGCGTCTTGGTCATTTGGATGTCGCGGGTTCCTCCGCCCTCCCCACGGGTATGGAAAACCGCCCCCCCTATGTTTCCCCTGGGCTCGAGCCCCCTAACTGTGCCGGTACATAATATATATACTATATTATATAAATATATATATATATATATATATATATAATATATATAAATATCCTCTAATATATATTATATATATATATTATATATACTATAATTGTGCACGTACCTTTTGAAATAAATCTGACAAAATTGACACAGATTTAGCATTTCAGACCTCCCGTCTACAATGATTGTGACGAAAGATGCAGATGGTTCGATAGAATTTAGTTAAGACACACTGATTCATTGTTATTTATTAATTCATTTCATTTCATTAAACATTTTTAATTTAATAATTTTCAATAGTAAACTTTATCGCATGAATCTAACAATATGTATTCCTTTTAGTGAAGCAATAATTGTTTTTAAGATAGCATATGACGGCTAATGGAAACGCTGTAATTATATATATCATATAATATAATTCTTCTTGCTTTTCTCTCCCAGGGGGGGGGGGGAAGGCGGGGGGAAAGGACTTTCATCCTGTCAGCCGCGCAAGCACCTTTCTCCAGACGTCCCTCTGCTGCACGATTCCTCTTCTCTTTAGCACTCTCATTTTTGTAGCTGACATCTTTCCAGAAAGTCCTCCACCGAACTCCGCCCATCTCTTTCTCGGTCTTCCCATCATCTCTCTCCCTCTGGTGTCCATTCCATCTTCTTTTCGGCATTCTGTCCTGCTCCATCCTCTCCAGATGTCCCACCATCTCAATCTCCGCAACATCCATCTCAGTATCATCTCTTCACACCTATATTTATCTAATTACTTCATGTCCTTATTATGTCCTCTCCTACATCTTTCCAATCCATAGATTATACCCCATCTCGCCGCTTGTATTCTACTCTCCTCTCTTGCTCGTTGTTGTCCATGTTGTCCGGCTACCGTACATGCAAGCGTCGAGTCAGTATAACTGTTACAAATCACTTTTTTAACCTCTATTCCGATGTTTTATCTTTCATCATGGATATACCGCTTTCATAACTAATCCATACTTTTCCATTCGTCGAGTAATCTCTCCTCCACTTCCTCCCCTTCTGCTAAAACATCCTCCGAGATAATTGCAGGTATCTACCGCCTTCACCTCCTCCCCTCTCACCACCATCCCCATCCCCTCCTCATTTCCTCGGTTATTGTTAATATTCTGTCTCTGGTACGTTCATCCTCATCCCTGCTTCCTCCAACTCCTCCGTAACAACTCCACCCTCTCGAAGTCTCCTCTCTTCTCGCTTCAACATGCGCAGATCGTCCGCATATGCCATTATGCCCTTCAAATTCTCTCAGTCTCTCCCTCACTTTCCTTATCACAGTCTAAATATAATATAAACAACAGCATGGCGCTAAAAACTCCCCTGCTTTCTTCCTCCTGTTTTCACCTCAAACCAGCTATCGTTCTCGCACTCAGTCTAACATTACATCTGCATTTCTCATACGATACTTTCTAATTGCCTCTTAATTAACGCCCTCAATCCATAATTCCCTCTCCATAGCTCCCGAGAGGCTTTTTCCTTGGCACCGAATAAATGCCTTTGCAGGTCGATGAACGCTACAAAGAATCTCTTGCCACATTCCAGCATCTTCTCCGAACCATTCTAGTGTGAAATCAGAGGTCCGTCGTTCCTCTCCTCTCTTACTACCCGTACGACTTCTCGGTCTCGCTCTACCTTCTCCTCAGCCTCCTCTCAATATCTTTCGTATATTTTTCGCCAGATGGTCGCATCAGTGAAATACTCTATAATTATTACAGCTTCCTGCATCTCTTTTACCTTATATCAGTATTATTATTGCTTTGCCCACTTTCGGCACCTTTCCCTCTCTCCAACACTTGTTCATCAAACTGATGATTCTCCTTTTCAGCTCCTCTCTCCTCCACCAACTCCACAGCCACTCATCCTCTCCTGGGCTTTACCCTCTTCAATCCTTTTATATACAGGCCCTCATATTCTTTCTACCGTTATCTCTCGCCTTCCTCCTCCTCTTCTCCTCCTTCGCTGATTTACAGCTTCTTCCTCTTGTTCTCTGAATTCTACATTTAGCAGATCTTCATATATTCGTCCATACTATCATTCTTTCTTCGGTCTCCACAAGAATCTCTCCGTTCTTCTTTTATATTTCTAGTACGGTTCTTTTGGTTTTCCATAGCGCCTACCGCCATCTTAAATATTTTTTCTTCCCTTCGCCAATCTCTCGTTATTTCTTCTGCATCTCTCTGCGTTGTTGGATTTTTATATACTACTCTTGGTTAATGCCTACATTCTTGCTCTGGTACATATCCTCTTGCTGCGCTGTTCTTCTTTCAGCCACCTCCTCATTTTCCCTGTTTTTCCTTAATTGCTTTTTTACCTTCTTCGTTCCACCATGGTGTATGTCTCTTCCTAGTACCTCCTACCCATCTTTTACCAGGAGTTTTCTCTGCCACTTCCTTAATGACATCCTGCCAGTCTTCGTTTTCTTCTTCATTCCTTAGGGTTTCCTGCATTTCCCGTTCATAATTTCGTCTCGTGTTTTGTTCTTGCTAACTTCTCCACTCTGATCACTGCCCTCTTCTGCTCATTACTCTCCCTCCTCATCTTAGTCTCATTGTCCGCCACACCAGTCTAAATGATCCGCACTAAGGACACTCCGGGTCACCTTTACCTTTCTTACCATCCTTTTATCGAAGACTATCATGTAGTCTATCACCGCGATTTTTAATCGAATTGTTGCGTTACCTGATCCCATCTATACCTCGTAAAGATGTGAGACTCTCTGTGCTTGAAAAACGTGTTCATTATTTTAGGTCGTTTCTCACACAAAAAAAACCACAATAAAAATAAGATATAAAAAAATGATAAAATATATTAAATTCAATCAAACGCCTCTTCCCTCCATGTTCTTGTATCCTTCCAAATGGTCCCAATATCTACTCTATCTCTCTTCTCTTTCTACTCTAGCGTTGAAATCTCCCATCAACAGGCACCTCTCCCCCTCCCCCACCCCGCACTCTTCTCCATCAATTCCATAAATCTATTTTTTCTCCTCTGAGTGCCCTGTTTGTGGTGCATATATTGGTATATTCTATATTTTATCCGGCCTATCTTCAATACGCATATCATCAACCTCTCATTTATAATTTTTACTTTCTGTATACAGGTGACAGTCTTGGTCCACTATAATTCCGACACCATGCTTTCTTATTCTTTCTCTCACCCAAACTATACATCAGAACAAATCCTTCTGCCATCTCTTTACCCTCTTCACACCCCCTACTACATCCATCTCCGCCATCCAAGAATCTATCTCCTCTCCTTCATGATTTTATTATCTCCTCCTCTTTATCTCCATAGGTACCCACATTTATGCGGCACACCTATAATTCTTAAAAGTGTTTTCCAGATTTCCTATCCGTAAATCTCGCCGAAGTCGTCGTTCTAAAGTTCTGTCCGGCTTCCGAGCTCGCGCTTGAGTTTCTGCAAGCAGTCTTTTGGGAAGTGGCTTGCTAGGCCTATCCTTTCCTAGCCCTATCTCCTTTAGCAGGACACCTCTGGTGTCCTCGTTGCCCGGGGTGCACGACGGGGACGCGGAGTTTGCCTTGGAATAAATTGATATTATATATAATATAATAGTAATTATATAGTATATATTATATAGTATAATATTATATATATATTATTATAAATATATATATATATATATATATTATATATATGATATATAATATTATAATTATAGATATATATATAATATATATATATAGTATAATATATATTATACTATATATATATATATATCTATATATATATATATATACATATATATATATAATAATTATATATTATATATATAATATATAATATAATAATAATATATATATCATAATATATATATTTGCTCGTCGATTTACCTGCCTCCAGTTAATTTCAAGTCAATTTTTTTTAAAAATCTACGTAATCGAATAGTGTTGAAAGCTTTTTTTTTCTATTTTTTTTTTTTACAATGCAGAGAGGAAAAATTTATAAATATACAAAATAAATACATTTTTATAGTAAAAACACTCTAGCCAAAGGTTTTAGTTAGTTTACATAGATTTAACTATATATACGTTAAGTATAAGTTATGTTGAGTTTAGTTAGTTATACGCGCACACGGAATCGGGAAGCTCGGATAAAAAATTTTTTTTCACAGGTAGCATCTATCGATAACATAAATAAATGTTCTAGGGGCGAAATTGAATATTTTTTTTTTCCTATGTTCTAGGGGCAAAATTAGGTTAGGTTAGGTTAGGTAGGTACTAGGTTAGGTTAGGTTAGGTAGGTTAGGCTCACGGAAAATAAATATAATTTCGCTCTAAAAACATCTATTTATGTATCATGGAGCTACATGTGAATTTTTTTTTTTGATCCGAGCTCCGGTTCCGCGAGCGTCAACTAACAACTATATATATATATTATAATTATATATATATATTATATATATATTATAGTTATATATATATATAAATATAATATATATTATATTATATTATATATATATAATATATATTATATATATATATATAATATATATAGTATATACTATAATAATATATATATATATATATATAATATATATATATATTATATATATATAATCTATATTATATATATCCTATTATAATAAATTAATATATTATATATATATATATAAATTATTATAAAGGTGGGCTATCTCAACGCGTTAAAGCGGTTAATCCGTTAATCTAACTCGTTACCATTTTTCGTTAAGCTTAACGCTTCGTTAAATTTCGAAAAGAAGTAACGGACTCTTAACGAGTTACATTTGCTCAAATTTAACGTTACGAGTAAAATTTTCCCCTACATCGCGTTACGTTACCTTAGATTTATGAGTTTTAAAAAATATTTTTCAATATTAGATTTTAAATTGTATAGATTCGATTCGAATAACAATGATACACTTTTTTTTTCCTACATTTCCGTAACCGCTCTCTGCAGACTGCATCAAAATGTGTCCATTCTTACACAGTTATTTCCCGTTTACGTAATTAATGTTTAACACGTTTTTTCCTTTATGCTGTATTCTCATTTCTTATTGGTTCGCTGAAGAAACACAAAAGATAGTGACTGTTGCCCGTCAATGAGTCATTAACTTCTTTCGTTCGTACTATGAACTTCGCCTCTTTTGTGACTGTGAGAAACATAAGAAGGTAGGCCTAAAAGCGCTGTAATCTAAAAATAACATGAATTGTAAAAAAACTGTAAAGCTGATAATCCTGGTATGTTTACAATAATATACTAATTAGGTATTAATTACAGGTATTTAAGCTTTTGGAACGTATCCTTTGCAAGCTGTGGAGTCCTTGTGTCGAAAAACATAAACACTCTGTAAACGTCTCTGAGAATCTTGAATCTCCTAACTTCGATGTTCTGTGGCTAAAATCTTTCTCCTACTACTATCTCTAGCTGTGGTTCTGTCCTATCTCCCTTAATGGAACAGATTTCACGTTCTTTGACTATCTTATTACTTCTCAGAGACTGTTACTCTTTCCCTCCAAATGTATGAGGTCCGCTATTGGGATTTCAACGTACCACCACACTGAGTGTTGCTCCCCCTCCCCTTATTCCCCAAACAAAAAAACGATGCGGCAGGAGGAGCCAAAACATTCAGCATTCCTCACCTGATCTGGACAGTTAATTAAGGAACAAATATTTCTCCATCAGTCATACCTAGTCTATATTTGAATACGTTTGATTAGTTGTTATCATTATTGTATAGTGTGTGGTTACTTTTATTTGTATAGTTGTGTGTGGTTACTTTTATATCCTATTTATAATAATTTTCTACAAGCAGCTCCTCCATGCCTAAACGTAATTTCTGCGCACTTAACTCGGGTACATTGCGTTGTTTTGTTGGCTACTACTCTTGATGAAACATGCTTTGACTCGGGGATGCTTCGGTCACCGCTGAAAAGGTTTTTAAATTACTTTGATGGGAAAATGAGCAGGTTCATTACTTCTTCAACTTAATCTTTCTCTCCCCAAAATCCATGGTTGAGGAGCTTGTTCTCGCGCATTCAAGAGAAGAGAAATTGCGTATCGGGCATGGAAAAATTCTCGTTTCTATAACTCTCACTAATTTTCATTCTGCTCCGAATCGTTGCAAGGGATACTATTCGTCAGGCTAAGCGTCTTTCACTAAAGAAAGTGCGACAATCTGCTTGGTTTACTCCTACTGATAAAAATTTCTGCCCCCTTACCAAAAATATCTCTAACAACTTTTGATAAATCTGCCTTCCCTCCCCTTAATTCCGCTCTGACGGTTCTGTGCTAGCTCTCTCTTCTGAAGCAAGGCCAAATCTCTCGGCTCCTTTTTTCATCTAATTCTACCTGGACGATTCTGGCATCCCTCCTCTTACTCCTCTCCTCTCAGGTTTCCATGTCTTTACCTGTAATCACAAATGATCGTGCGTGGGACCCTGAGTTCTATGAACGTCAGGAAGGACTAGTGCGTCCGATTGCATTCCTCGTGTTTGAAGGCGTGTGCTTCCTAGCTTGACACCTGTCCTCAGTTCACGCTACTCTATTGTCTTAATACTAATAATTTTTCCTCAGTGCGGAAAGCGCCAGCATATGTCCAACCGAATCCCGAAACCAAAGTAGCAGCTCTGATCCTTCAATATCGCCCACTAGCTCTCACTTGTATTCTATCTAAATCTTTGAACTCTTCTTAACTCTCATTTCCTGGGATCATCTGGAGTCCTCATTCCCTTCTTTCAATATCACAATGGCTTTCGTCGTTCGAAGTCAACTGGGGACATGCTTTCCTAACTAGCTGATTTATGGTCTTCCTGCCCTAAGAGCACGCATGGTGAAGTCGTGCTTGGTGGCGCTGACATGATCTAAGGCCTTTGACCGATGTTCTTGGCACACGTCACTGCTCTCTAAGCTCCCTTCCTTTGGTTTTCCTCCTTCTCTTTGCTTCCTCTTGTCTAGTTTTCTCTGATCGCTCCATACTCACACTCGTGTAGGAACTTCCTTCTCCTTTCCTGTTAATTGTGTGTCCAAAGGTTGTTCTATCTCAACTTAATCCTACTTATTCAAATCAACAATCTCTAGCTGCACTTTACTTCCAAACCCTGTTCACATCTATGCCGATGACCATACTCTCATCTTCCAGCTATTCAAAATCTGCTCCTCATTTACTTCCTAGTGTTGCTCTTGTCTTCAGCTTCCGATTCTATTCTTTCCGATTCTGGGTGGGATTTCCGCGTGGGGGTTCACCGCAACCTTGTTAAATTAAACCCTTTTAAAAACACTCATCTCTTCTCTCTACATTCTCCCTCTCACAAAACACCCTCCCAACGTTTCTAATTCCTTCGACGGCTCTAACGTCTCTCCTGTGAAATAAACATAAATATTCTTGTCTAACATAAAAAGCAACAAATATCCATGAAACCTCATATTTCCAATTGTTGCAAGGTGACTTCAAGGAAGCTGGGAGTCTGTTCAGGTGCGGAAGTTTTTTCCTCTGCCCAGCTACTCCAGTTATATAAGGCCTTATTCGCCCTGGTATCGGAGTACTGTTTTCACCATTTGGCGGGCTCCGGCTCTCACCTCTTCATGGTAATAGGGTTGAGTTTAAAGCCTAAGAGACCATAACACTGTCCACTTTCAACTCTCTCGACCCTTATTCTCTGGCGAACGTAAACGTTGGCGCTCCTATCTCTTTTCTATAAGGTACCACAGCGGCAGATGCCGGGGAAGGTGACCTCGCCGCATCCCCACTCTTGGCGTCGCCTCCAGTAACCAGAGTACTTGCTCTCCGGCACGAATTTTGCTGAGCATGCGAACCCAGATTGTTCGTTGTGTGCCTCGTTTCTTTCCAGCTACTATCTGTTCTGTGGAACTCTCTGCCTCCATCTGTTTTTCCTAAAAATATAATACTTCCTCTCTTTAAAAGCCACATTCTGCGCTCCCTGAGAACTTTGCGTTAGACTGGGGATTAGGTGGGTTTTCAAGTTATTTCGCGCCCTCCTTGAGCAGGGCCCAGCCGGGAGGGGTGGGATCTGAGAAAAAAAAAAAAAAATAAAAAAAATAAAAAAGCGGCAAAAGTATCTGCTAGGTCAAAGCCTATTTATTTAAATCTGATAGGCTTAATATTTCATAGATTATGTTGTTTAGAGATATTATATGATAATTATTATATTATTATTATTATATTATTATTATGATTATTATATTATTAATTATTGATTGATTGATATTTTATCATTTAAGTAATTTATGAAAAATTTATGAAAATTATTACCCAATATTTTGAAGACGGTTAACGGTAACGATTAACGATAAACTTCCGGTTCACATTATTTCCGATAAACGCTTTTAAGGTAACGCCGTGTTAATTTTTTTTGTTTAACGATTAAAGATAACGGCGTTTACTTTCTCATTAAACGGTGCCCACCTTTGGTTATACATATTATAATATATAAATAAATAATATAATATTATATATATATTATATAATAATATATATTATTATATATTATATATTATATATATATATAATATTAATAATATATCATAATATTATATATAATATTATATATATATATTGGCGCAGCCTAATAAGAGCCAACAAATCCATACTCAAAATAACTACAATAGCACAGGGAAAATGAAATTACAAGGTTGTTGGAACCTGGCTAACACTTTACGTGCGGAACTGCTTATAAAAAAAAACAATCATATCTCGAAAACTACAATCAAAGCCCAGGGAAAGAAATACATTTTTGCCATTCCTCTGTAAAATTATCAGCTAGGCAAACTGGTAAAAAAAAAAAAAAAACAAACAAAAAACAAAATTAAAACAAAAATTGACTAATTTTTTTTTTTTTTTTTTTGGGGGGAGTGGAAATAATACTAATATATAATATATTATATAATAATATACTATTATTATATATATATAATATATATTATAATTATAAATATAATTATATATATATTTAATATTAGTATATACTATAGATATATATATATATATATATATATATATAATTATATATTATATTGTAAAATTATTACACCGCAATGTAGGGGCTCGAGCCGACGGGGACACACAGGGGGGGACGTTTTCCCATACCCCGTAGGGGAGGGGTGGAGGAACCCCCGCGACACCAAAACACCCAAAGAGCGGGGGTTCCGGAGACCTTCCCGGAGGGGGAATAGTCCTAGCGCCGTAGTTCCCTGGAAGCCGAGCCGACCCCGACCTCCTGCATCGGTGCGGGTATAACCTGGGGTATTCTTTAGTTAAAAAAAAACATTAGTAAAGAAAGTCTATTTATTAACGAGTAACCAATAAAGGGTCTCTAAATAGGCTTTCTATCATATTACTATAATTGAATTATTAAATAATTTTTTTTATATATATATTTGCATTTTCCAACTAAAGATTTACCAGGATTCCAAAAATGTATTTCTTTTCCTGTAGCTATTGTATTAATTTTTTGATTATTATATATATAATATATATATAATTATAAAATAATTATATATATATCAATAATATTAATATATATATAATATTATATTCTATATATTATTTGTCTTGTTTTTTTTGACCATTTCCGCACTAAAAAATTAGACCCAGCAATTCCAGCAATGTATTCCCTTTTCCCGGTAGCGGTTGTAGTTTTTGAGATATATGGATGTGGCTCTTCTAGAGGCTGACCTATATATACTATATAGTATATATATTATATATATATATATATTAATAATATATATATATATATATAATATATATATATATATATATATATATATAATAAAATATATATACTATATGGCCAGCATGGCGAAGACGTTTCAGCGCAATGTAACAGAAAACATAACTTATTCTACAGAAAATAATATACATTTGTAATTTCAGCCAATTATTCATCGAAGAAACTTAAAAAAAAAAATTATTTAATTCTAATATTTTTAATTACACCAAAAATTTATAAATAAAATCTTACACCTGGCATTGTACGCTTTGATTGCCCTGAAAAGGCATTAAGTTTCTCGAGTTGCCAAATGACATTTTATTTTTGACCTCTTGGAGAAAATGTTATATTTTCTTTTTATAATCTGTAGGGGGTTCGAGCCGACGAGGAACAGCCCCGTCGTCCCCGGTAGGCGAGAACCCCGACCTCTAGCCATCGTCTTGTTTACCCCGTGGGTATTCGCTTAGTTTTAAGAAAAATTTCGAGCGTTGCTGCAAAGCATTTTCCACATCGGCGCACTGATCATCTCCTCTTAAAAAACCAATATCATCAACATTTAACAATTTTTTAATTTTTAAAAAAAGCGTTATTTTTTATTTTTTTTCAATTTCCGGTAAAAAGTCTCCTGATTAATAAAAATTTATTTTCGTGAGTAGCCTGTTATAGTTGCTAGATTACATGCCTGAACTCTTTCGGAGCGACCTATGTACTATATCCTAATATATATAATATTAATATAGTATAATATTATTATATATATAAATATATATATATAAATATATATTATATATATATATTATATATATATATATAATATATATATATAATATTAATATATTATAATATAATATATTATTATATATATATAATATATATATATATCCGTCCTTTTTTTAAAAATGTTAAAATATTTTATAAATAAAAGAAATACTGATAAAATGCCTAAAAGTTCAGGAAAATTAATTCCTAAACCCAATTCGGTAACTGCAGATTCAGATTCTTTTACAATTACCAAAAATACTTATATTACTACAAAATAAAATCGGCGCGTTGCTCGTAAGCTTAACACGAGTTCGCCTTTTTTAAATTCGCCATTTTCTCAAGCTTTAAAACTTTTCATTCATAAATTTTTTACAAATTTAATATCGATCTGCATCTAGAAGGGAGAGGGAGAAAAAACTGCTAAAAAGGCTAAAATTACATTTCAGGAGATCATTATTTAATAAAATTCGTAAAGGAATTCATCTTTCTCTACGAGAAGTCCCATTTTGGGGTCACCCCATGAAGGAGGATGTGAAGTCCCAGTATGGGTCCCAAATATTTATATTAATTGTCACCTTGATATTGATTTGATATTTTATTACCAATTTTTGTTTTTATCATAACTATTTAATTGACTTTAACCTTGTTGGATAATTTGTAAGAAATAGTTTCTAGTATCTTCCAGATTATTATATATTAAAAAAAAATGCAAGTATCTAACAATAAACAAAACAAAACAAATAATTTTTTATTCAATAATTAATATTATAAATTGTTATAAAAATCATTGAACATATTCAATACAAATAAATTTCAAATATTTCTCCACGTGTTGATATGTAATATTTCAAACCACGTGTTGTCAGAGTGGGTAATGGAAGTATTTGGCAGTAATGCTGTCTGACATTGAATGGGACGAGACACACTATATATCTTTTCCTATTCAATTTGTCGCGACGGTTTGTAGCCGCAAATTAAAAGAATTGAGTATTGACTAAACAGTCGAGAACATTTCGCCTCGAATATATCACCACAATATCTCTTTTAATCTGAGAGTTAGTGTGGTATTTATATCATGTGATACGTCATAAATGTCATTGGAAAACAATGACCCGTATTTGATATTTTTAGCACACTTAGCTGTCTTATGTTTTATTTAATGAATTTCTCGGGCACTACATTAAATCTAAGTTGTCATATGCCTCCTAAGTATTATATCAATAGTGCAAAACTACCATATCATTAGACAAAATATTGCCGCCTAAATGCTTCAATGTCACTTAATCATTATATACTATGATTGCTTAACACTAAGGCGTACTTATATAAAAGAACTTATCTATTGGAAATCTAAATAGGAACTAAAATTACCGTGTTAGCTGATCTCTGTTTAAGTTGGAGTATGGATGTGTACTAATCAGGGCTTAAATATATTTTTTACATGCCGACTTATGCCGATGAAAGTTCATACGAATGCTGGAGATTCAATTAAATTTACTAAAATATAAGATTCCGCGAGTGAGAGCGATCTCAAGACAATCGGACACTGTTAATGCAAAAGTGTGATGGCGCTTATAATTAGACGAGAGTATATTTCATTACATTATTAATATGCGCCCCTTGTTATTCAACTTATTCGTATGGCCGCTGTGATAAGACCCTCACATCTCATTTGTATCTACGTACACATGATTAAAAGGAGGTAGTACTTATACAACATATAAATATCACTAATGGGGAGTATTAGTATCTACATACTGCAATCCCATGCCTATATATACTCAAAACTTCGTATCACTTAACATGTTATCTAATAATACCATATATAGCATCAGCCTTTCATTATTAAAATTAAGTTGATTTAAATTTAGATTTACTATAATATTACTTTATAGATAGAGACTATTACCTTACACATAGTGACAAATATATTATATAAAATACAGTCTATTACTAGAACGTCAATACCGACAGAGAAATCTTTCATTTACAATTATTAAAATTCATCTTTTTTCGTTGAAATCTTGATTCCTGATAGGAATATTTTCCCAAAGGAAATATTTTAATAATCAAACCAACAACCACCAGAAAACGTTTAGCCTTTCTCCATTTGCTTGCCAAAGATTTCCACATTATACATAATTGGATAAAGTGTATTGTCACTAACAATTCACAAAGAAACAAATGAGAAAATATGAAATAATTAAAGTAACCAGAACCATGCTTGATATTAGAATAGTACTAAATACAAATGTTTAATGAAACTCTTGCAGTCATATTTTATATAAAATTTAGAAATTAGTCATTTTAGAAAAATTTTTACATGAGCATTTTAGATATGTGTCGACCTGCAAAGTAGAATGATAAGATAGTGACGTCATCTTCGCGCCAAAATTTATGAAACGTACTCTATATTTCTTTTAAAATTTAGAACTATTTCCTTACGATGTTGAAGCTGTAAGTGTAAAAATATATTAGTGTTCTCTTTTCCGCTCAAAATCCCAAAATAATTGAACACATTTGGTAGTTTTTTTTTAATAGAGAATTGGTACGTATAGGCAAGAATCTAAAACCTCTTTTCTTTTGAGCGCACACATAACAATTATTAGTAACATATCAATTTTTTTATTATAAACTATTAGAGTAAACGATATATTTAAGATGTGACAATACTAAGAATCTAACACAGTTGACATAAGATTATAAAATGACGTCCGGTACATACATCCTCTCCATCAAACCTTGAGTTAGATGAAGAAATATCACTCCACAATAAAGCCACTGAACGACATCTACCTCGTATTAAGTAATGTTCTTCCTTTCGCGTGCAGCTATTATAAGCGCACTACTAGGTTCTATACGGTATAAATGCAAAGAACAAAAAGCGTTTATCCTAACACATAATTAAACTATATATAAAGTCGATAATATTAACCAATTATATTTTATTGACTCATCTCAAGAGAAAATTAATCCTTAGTTGAATAAAGTTATTACTGTATTGTTGTAATATATAATAAAAATCCTAACATACATACTTCGTAGCGCTGGTTAAATATATTTGAGCTATATATCAGTTGTAACATAGTATTAAGGAGCATGCTGGCTTGTGATGAAGTTTTGTTTTTGCTGTTAGTGCCTTCCTGTTTTTCGATGCCAGCAGTGTCCTTTGTCTGGTCCTTTCCGCTATAATCCTTAGTATATCCTTTTTTATTCTAGGATTTTACGTTAATAGAAAATGTGAGCTTACTATTTTAAATGAATTAATAATGCTCTCTAAATTATATATTGTGCTGCTGTTTACAGAAGAGTATCAATACGGCATTGACAGGTTATTAGTTTTTAGTTCATTATATTTATTTTCTACTAAATATATAGTCTGTAAATTGTCGGAACGACAAAAGACCTAGTTCTTTCATTAAAGTATGGCTCCCATCAAGTATTTGATCCTTCGCTCTTCAGGAAAGTAGTGATACCCTCGGAGCGAGCGACTCATGGGATTTCGTATATGCGATGAGACTAGTTTTTGCGAGAGTTGCACATTATCAAATCTATGTCGTCGAGACTTGATCGGAATTTATGTTACCGAGCTTTCTAGATTGGTCCCTTAGCTTTTAAAGTTTTCGGGTTCTCGCTGAAGTTCACGAATTCCTTGGTACTTCTTGTGAGTATGTCTCGAACTTATAGTCTCAAATAATTTAACAGGGCAATGTGTTGCGGGGTGTGCACAGAACTTTCTAAATTCGGAGAACATGGGATAAGGAGTTCTAGTAATCCATTTAGATACTTCTGAGGAGTCATAAGTAAGACTACAGGGTGTCCGCTTTGATGACCACTGATGACCAGACACTTAGAGGCGACCCATGTGGCCTAATTCTGAACTCATTTCACTTATCTTATAAGTTCATTTAACATACGGTTTAAAAGATTTCGCCATTGGGTTAATCTTTATTGTGCGGGTCATGATATTGAGAGATATATCATACGTGGTCTCGTATTCTTATAGAAAATATCTTAGAAGTCTGATTAATAACACTATATAACCCTCTTAACGATGTACTATTTTAATACCGGCTACGCTAATAATTAGTTTCTTTAAACTATTAGAATACTATATATACGACATTGAGTATATCTATCCTGAGACAGCTTCTCAGTTAAGTAGGCTTCGGGTGCACATTTTATCCGCAACAATAAGCAGTATTTTAAGAGATACATGAGAGAGAAGTTGCTTCAGGTAGTCAAGGATGTCTACACCTATGGGAGCGAAGATTCAACCATCGAATTTTATTAGAAATCAGGATATACTCGTAAAATGAAAGTAATGTTTAAGAAATATAAAAGAATAATAAATCCTCTAGAAATTCTACTGGAGCAGCGATCTCTTTCGATTAGGAAAACCGAATACATACACGCACCAAGCTCCAGGGACTTCAATGTGTTAAAACTATACTTTTCAGTTTTTGGAACTCACAATTCCAAGTATCAAGACCTTCAGTTCAGACGCTTGTTTTGTTTAGGTTATCACAGAAACGAAATCACGACCACAAAAAACTAAACAAAAATACCAATAATCTTTGTATTGAAATCTAAAATAAACGATGAAGTATTTTGAATAAGGCACACTAGCCTGCCGTAAAACGAGCTAAATGAATGTCGGACAACTATTAAAATAAGTGTACATTGACTTTAAAAATTCTTTATATGAGCAAGAAAAACCATCTACTAGTTCTGTGGGATACCAGTTTTACAAACCCTTCAACATTGATGGCTTTTTCCTAAACATGATTTCGCTTTTTTAACAGATTTGTTATAGTAAATTTTATTTTACCAAATGATGCTAATTAAATCTAATTAAGAAATGTATACTTACAAAAAATAAACGATTACGTGTGAAGTAAGTTTCATGGCTATCAAAGTTAAAAAATTCTGTAATTTTCCTAAATCACAAATAATTTATAAATTTTAATAATAAAATTCTCTCAAATAGAAATTTAACATCAATTAGGACCACCAACCCACCCACTACATGAATATACCTATATAAAATTAGGGTCTATAATTGTGAGGACTATATCCCTTAGGGACTGAGTCAAATTAATAGTAAGGAGTAAATGGGTAGATTATAACGATAGAAGATATTTGAATAGTAAATAATCTGCAAGGTATAATAAATATATATTGTATTGGTTTACGATTCGAATATCTAGATTCTGAGGGTTGGTGAACCATGAATCAAGAATTCAGCTGTGACCAGGCAGGATTTGAATTGATTTGTGATGTTGGAAAAGTTTGTAGTAAACCAAGCCTTTAATGAGACGGGTTAATAATCTCTCACCCATTATCAGATTTATAAAATTTCAACAGGATATACTCTAAAAAAATAAATAATTAAATTGAAATAGGTGAAAATTGAACAAAAATCGTAAGCTCATAATGTTCACTCCAAGATATTAGGAAAATTAAAAGGAATCGGAGAAGCAGATCCGGAAGGTAGATGAAACATGTTGAATTCATTTATTGCTGTTTTATATAGGAAGAGGATGATAACCAGGGGACGAAACGCGCATGAAGAACGGAATTTCTGTTATTAAATAAACAGATAAAAAAAAAAAAAAAAATTAAAAGAAAAATTTTTTTTTTGAAACAGTTAGAATCAAAAATGGAAATCACAGGATACACTCTAGAAAAAAATATAAAATGAAGAATAGGTGCAAAATCGAAAATTCCGGCTTATTTGTCATCCTCTTTAGAAAAAAAAGTTACAGCCTCTAAGCTGAAAGTTAAAATGCAGAAAATGTTTGTCTGGCCCGCTATAGACATGTTCTTAATTAATAGAGATGAACAATTAGTGGGTGGGGTGTGATGAATAGGAGAACACCCCGATTGGTTTTTAACCTGTGGACACCACACTGTGCTCCGATCTTTAGGGCCATCTCTAGTTCCAGGTTTATGATAAATTTTGTTAAATTCTACATAGATTTCTCTGTGTATACCTAACAAAACTTATCCATAACCCTGACGTTAGAGCCTGAAGATGATGACCTTAACCTGGATTCGAGCAATAATTGGGAAAGTCTATGGGATTTTTAACAGAACTTGGAGGCTGTAACTTTTTTTTTCCTAAAGAGAGCGATCAATTTTCGTTTCACTAATTCTTCATTAGTAGTTTTTTAGGTATACCTGTGATTTTGCCATAAAAATCGGGGTGACAACCCTCTGGGTCAATTATGTTTTAATATAGTAAGTATATATATAATATATATATATATATATATAATATATATATATATGATATATATACTATATATATTTACAGCATCACATCATATAGGTTCTCTTTTTAGGACCCTACAGTTTCAGTTTTAGTATACCAGTGCATCTGTGTATAGTTCAACATTTTTAACCCAACAGCAGGGAACCATCAACAATTACTTAACCTTTATTGATTGATGATGCTGTAAACCTAGCCTAATGGATACGATTGCAGGAAACCTAACCTGAACCTATATGGATTTGGTATACTATATAGATATATATATAATTATATATATATATTATATAATAATATATAATATATATATATATAGTATATATAATTATATATATAATTTAGTAATAAGGATTTACAAATTGTATACTGTAATATTGTAATTTTATTTTAAGTAGAAAACACTTACTGATTGTTCCATACTTTTTCTCCATTAAATATATACACTGTACTAGTATTAATTATATAGTACTTATAATATATATATATATATATATATTATATATATAATATACTGATATAGTGACCTAGGGGTTTTTGTGCAGCAATTCATTTTTTTCTAGTGAATTAAAACGTCAGATAAGTTTTTTTACTTAGAAAATAAAATATAAATGTGAATAATATAAAAAAGTGTCTAACGTTCATATATATATACACATAATTATATATATTATATGATAATAATATATAAATATATATAAAATATATATATCTGTAACTATGGCAAATATATCTACTCATTCTTATCACTCTTTTCTGCCCCATTTATTTATCATCTAATTCAACTGATAATTGATATTATTTCTCAATCGGGGGGGCCTTTGCCCTTATCATACATCTCCTACTCCAGAAGATCCCCTTGCTAGTCTAGAGCGCTGAGGTTGATATTTTTAATGTACTCTCTGCAAAAAAGTTGAATATAACTAGAATAAAAATAAACCCACTTCATATTAAAGTTAAAATTATCATTAATAAATAAAAGCGCATTAAAAAATTATAATAACTAAGAACGTTGAAGCTTTTAAAGTTTGCCACTAATTGTGCATTTAGTTGGTTTATGATAACCGCTTGAAATGCGATGGATTTATAAAAACAATGATTCATGCAAGAAACATCCCGTAAGGGCATATAATAGAGGGTAATATTCATAGGTATATATATAATAGATATAAATATAATCATATATAATATATAATATATAATATATATAATATAATAAATAGTATGTATTTAGAATAGGGTCCCTGTAGTATGAAAGAGATACGCTACTTAAAAATAAATTTTGAATTTCTGGAATTAATATATAACATTCTGACCACTAAAAGTAGGTCATTGAAATGATTATGAATTTAAGATAGATGACCTTATGTTAGAGAATTAATTGGGCTACGGAGATTTATTTTTCTAACTAAATTTCAATTGTTAAACGGTAACTTTAAAAAAAAATGTGGTTAAAATTCAAAAATTTATAAATTCAACAGTACCTCTGGTACAGGCCAGAGCCCTCCCTGTACATTACCATTGTGTGCAGCATTTATAAATTGAAAGTGTACATTTTAAGAGATCTGGCAAGCCTAGATATTGCCTACATCAAAAACTATTTTATCCTTTTATTTATTTTCGAGTGAATGTCAGCCGCTGAATCAATAAATGTACAAATGTGCTTTCATAATTTTTTTTAGATACAGGGGGCCCCTAATCTAAACTTATCATATATATAAATAAATATATATTATATATATATATATATATAAATATATAATCTATATATATATATATATACTATATATCGTTAGGTTAGTGTTTCTTGTACCAAAAACTAAATCCTTACGAATTGAAAAAGCTAACATTTCTTTAGGCACAAATGTCAATTATATCATAGACATTTCACGTCTAGGCCTGCATAAATAGATGCTAAAATAATTAACATTATGTATTAAATTGTTAAATAAAAATCTAAAACAAATAGTAGACATACATACATAAGTGTCTAATAAATTAAACAGCAGCATTAGTCTAAATAAATAAACAAGATTTAAATTTTATTTACGTTCTTTAAAACTGCTTTCTTATTTATTAGAATATATTATATAATATTATATATAAGTTTATATATATATATTATATATTATATATTATAATATATTATTATATAGTAAATATATATAAAAGTTTTGTAGTTTGTGTATACTTTTCTGAATAAAAATTTCCTAAGTCAGAAAATTAATAGTTATAGAGTGTAAGAATTAATAAAACTAATAGTTAGTTTTTAAGAAAAATTCTTTAGTGCAAGCTTCTGGAATTATGCAAAGCTTGCCACTAAAGAATTTCTTAAAAACTTAACTTAACACTTATATTTTTCTGAACAAATTTTTTTTTCAGAAAATATGCACTTATTTTCAAATATAGAACAATACCGATATTTCCAATGTCTTTATAATAATATAATATATATATATATATATAATATATATATTATATATAAATATATATATATCTATAATATAATGGCCAAATCTTAAAATGCCAACATCGGAATGAAGGTTGAATTCACAAAAATGTTTTTTTGTTTGCTGACCACTGATACATAATGTTTATGCTACTATGCTTTTATAAATCTTAATTAATTTTACATTGCAAATACACTAGTACCGTCTACATCACTTGACACATTTAAATAATAAGATCTTACAACAGTTGTGATAGTGTGACTATACACTTCTAAACTTTCCGTTTGATATACAGGTATCATCTTTGATTACTAATTTGCACTTAACATACTAGCCATCTAAGTAGACTCCGTTTACATCAAAATTGGAGTCATTTAATATTTGAGATTAATTGAGACAAGTAATGTTTACATTTGCAACACTACATTTTATACAGGTGTTTAACTAAAAATTATCAATACTTTAAACTAAGCTAGTGTTTCCTGCCTATGTTTAAACCAATCCATTTAACATATGTGAATCCAACTTACCTGACCTAAACTTAAGTTACTATTATATATATATATAATATATATCTATAATATAATATATATATATATATATATATATATATTATATATATCTCACATGAAGCGGTTTTTATTAGTACATGTTAACTTAATGCTTTAAGGAATTAAGGAATAATGCTGATACAATTTTTATCATTTAGTTTAATTTGTGTATCAGTAATTTGGTAGATTGCATCTCTTATCCATTATCCAATACTATACCATATAGGCCAACAAAATTTTTTGGGAAAGAATTTAGTGAATGGGTATTAAGTTTTATTAAATCTCCTTTGGTTGGCATTTAGCAGAGAAATTATTTAAATTAAAACATTTCTGATAGTATCAAAAAATACTTATAATTCATTGTCAATATAATATATATAATATACTATATATATAGTATATATATATTATATAATATATATATATTCTATATATATATAAATATATATATAATATATATATATATATATATATACTTGGTATTTTAATTTTCAATTATTTTTTTTATTTTAATTTTATAAGTTATTGAAAAACGCGCCCTTTAAAGACTAATCTGACAATATTTCATAGCACTGTGCCAATGGGAATGTCTTAATATACCAACAAAAAGCCAGTTTTCATTTTTAATGTTTTGAGACATTTCAGTGTAAAAAGAATTTAAATAAGCCTGTGAAGTTGTCTCCTAATAAGATTATGTGGAAGCAATATTGATTTTTTCAGTATTTTGGTCTGCAATGCATTCATTTACTAATTCCTAATCATATGTCAATATCTAAATTAAGTTCGCGTGTCAAATTTACCTCTTGCCCCCAAGCCTCATCTTTTGATTCTTAGTTTCCTTAACTCGTCAGTAACTCTAGTTGATTACTCGGTAATAAAATAATACAAAACTCAGTCAAGTAAATTCTATCTGAATTAACACTGACCTATACCCCTGACTTCAGTGCTGTGTGTATTCCTATGTAACAACTTTTACACATACCCTTAGTCAGGTTATAAAGTTTGTTAGTTAGCTTAAGTACACAGCTTTTATTTAAAACAGGTTTATTAATATATAATACTAATATATATATATATATATATATATATAATATATATATATATATATATATTATATATATATATACTGAATATATAGCCAGTGAATGAGTCCAATTATAATTTACACCTGAGTTTTTGTATCCTTTGAAAATGATAAACTAGTGACTAGAATGAGTCCTGGGCAGAAAAGTAAATTTTGCCATATATTATATATATATATAATATATATATTATATATAAATATATATATTATATATATATATATATTATTATATATATAATACTAATATTAATATATTAATGCTGTAGGAAGGGATTATGCTGATGTAATTCTGGATAAGTGGGTATTGTAGGTGAATCTATGTTAATATTAGGTCAATAAACAGTTAGGGATGAAAATTCCCTGCACATGTGACGCGACTTCTAAAACAGCTGCTGTTAAATGACTCAAAAGGACTGATTATCTAAGGTTCGATAGAGAATAGTTTAGGAATCAAAGCATTGTTGAAAGCAAATGGTTTAACTTTGAGAGGTAGACAAATTAGTTTACCAAGGCCTAGTATATCTTGTGGTGTCCTTGGTTCCCTGTGTTTTATCTTGATTGTCAATTTTTATAGGTTTTAATCAAGAATGAGCTAAATGTTAAGTGGTATTCATGCAAAGGATTGACATGGTGTCATTGATAAACAACAGTTGACAGTTTTAGTAACTGCTTAGAAAAATGTAAATAGTTTAACCTTACTCCACTTCCAAATGGCAGTATACGAAGTTGGGATTCGTATATAGTCTTTTTATATATAATTAAATGGAATTTTTCAATATTTCACATTTGATAGCTTAGCCTACTGTTACCTTTTTGATAGTAACAGCTCTTTTTGCTATCTGTCTATTATTTAGTGTTTTTGCACTAAAATGATGGATTCTGACGCAAAGTTGATCGCCAGTATTTAGATCTTATTCACTGCTTAAGCCTATCCTATGATTACTTGATGCCAAGTATTTAGATATCACTTGCTTAAGCCTATCATTATCAGTTTTCTTGATCCTCAGCACCTCTTCCACCTATTCATAGGCGGCGGCACCAGTTAATGTTCTTTCTCGTGGTACAAATGCTCAAACGTACTCTAAAGGTAAGTGACAAAATATGCCCCTCTAAACCATTTCTCGCGTGATAAATATAATATATATAATAATTATATATATATATAATATATATATATATTATAATTATAATATTATATACTATATATATATATATATATATAGTATCCCCTTACTGGACTAAAGGTCTGCCAAGCGCTGCCAGAAATTGAGGCATGGCATGAGCTTTTAGGTACAATACCAATGTCCCTTTAGCGCCTTTTAATGACAGAATGTATGGGAAATTATCTATACGAATAATATCTTATATTACATCACTGTTTACATCTGTAAAATTTATCTATATCTAATAATATAAATATGTATCTATATGTATATTAAAATATGTATGTATATAATATATATATAATATATATAATAATATATTATATATATATATATATATATATAATAAAATATATGAGAAGGAAATAATATGGCAATGTATAATCTATATATATAATATATATACTATATATACTATATATATATATATAATATAGAATATATATATAATATATATAATTATATAATATATTATTATATTATCTTTACCTTTTTCCCAAAGACTGGGTAAGGTGCGTGACAATCATCGGAAAAGAAAAGTAGTAGAATTATACAAGTAAAAAGAAAGCCCAGCCTTAACTGCCCCTTTTACACTTAAGTGAGAACTCGTCACAATCAGAAAATCCACCCTAGAGCTTCCACCCCAGAGCTTCACGGTCTATATTCGTCATGTAGGGTTTCATCCCTTTCCCCAGGTGGCCCACCACCCCTCAAAACTCCCACCATTCACTCCCTGTTAATTCTCACCATTCTTCTCTCCTAATAATTTCTTCATATAACTATATATAGTAATATATAGTATATAATATATATATATACTATATATATATATATATATCATATATATATAAATATATATATAATATAAGTATGTTTAAATAATCAAATTTTTTAAATTATAATAATAATAAAATTTAAAATTTATTTCAGAAACATTAAATTAAACTTAAAAAAATGGGTAAGGAAAAGATTCATATTTCTATCGTCGTAGTCGGTCACGTCGACTCTGGCAAGTCTACCACCACCGGTCATTTGATCTACAAATGCGGAGGTATCGATAAAAGAACCATCGAAAAGTTTGAAAAAGAATCCTCAGAAATGGGCAAGGGTTCTTTCAAATATGCTTGGGTACTTGACAAATTGAAAGCTGAACGTGAACGTGGTATTACCATCGATATTGCCCTGTGGAAATTCGAAACCAACAGATTCTATGTAACAATCATTGACGCTCCAGGGCACAGAGATTTCATCAAGAACATGATCACAGGAACCTCCCAAGCCGATTGTGCTGTTCTTATCGTTGCTGCAGGTACTGGTGAATTTGAAGCTGGTATCTCGAAGAACGGTCAGACCCGTGAACACGTACTCTTATGTTTCACTCTTGGTGTCAAACAACTTATCGTTGCCGTCAACAAGATGGACTCCACAGAACCCAAATTTTCAGAAGATAGGTTTAATGAAATCAAAAAGGAAGTTAGTGCTTATGTAAAGAAGGTAGGATACAACCCTGCTGTCGTCCCAGTCGTTCCAATCTCTGGCTTCAATGGTGATAACATGTTAGAGAAGTCTGACATCCCAAATGGTGGAAGAAAATCAAAGGTTGAAAGAAGAGTGGAAACTATTTATTTTTAACAAACGTCTTTGATGCCCTTGACAACATCGAACCTCCAACCAGACCTTACAGACCAACCTTCAGGCTCCCTACAGAATAACCCTAAAACTTTACATTCATTTTTAACTCCTAGAATTTATATTATAATGACCCTCAAAATTTTAATTGGATAACATTTAAGTAATATGTACATTGCATATCTGCATATTTCTGAATCACTAAAATAGTTTTAAAAAATATAATACATTTCCAATTTCAACTTGTAAATACTACATTTTCATGTCAATCATTCTATCTTCACACTATTAGGCAATAATTAAAATTATACTTTCAAAAATTAATTTTGTAATTTTTTTTTTCCTGGAACCCTATTGTGCTTTTCAGATTTATATATATTTTGATCAATATTTTTTATTATCAGCATATACATATATATCATTATATATATATATGATAATATATATATATATATATAATAATAATAATATTATATAATATATATATATATAATAATATATATATATTAATATCTAATATATATATATATATATATATTATCATATATATATAATCGATATATCTTGTAATACGAATAATAAATTCCGATATAATCGAATATCGATGTATTATATATAATATATATATATAAATATATATATATATATATATATAATATATATATTAATATATATATATATATATATAATAATATATATGACCGTGCGACCACATAGGCTTTAGGTTAAATTTTACCGGCATTAGATTTGCTTCGGCGGCCATTTCCTTCGATTTCGTTCTTTATACTAATCAGTTGGTGATAAGGTTAAGTATATCACTAAAATCTATGTTAACTAAACTATCATAAACGGGAGCTAGGAAAGCAGCTTACAATCTGATTGAGATTTTAAAACGCTATATATGAATCATTGATGCCATAGGCCTAACTTAATCCTAGAATCCCAACCTTAGATCAATCTACAATTGCTGCCCCAAACTTTTAACCTAATCTATAATGATGGTTAAATATATATATATTATATTATATATAATATACTATAGTATTATATATACTATAATTTATATGATATTATATATATATATATATAAATATTAATCTAATAATAATAATAAAATCATTTTTTTTTTCCCCAAGAACTGGGGCAAGGTGCGTGAACATGCATAGGAAAATAGTGAGAACATGCCCCAAATCTGAAAAGAATTCCAGCCTTTTAACCGCCCCCTCTATACGCTATCGTATAACAGAACTTCGCGCAGTCAAAAAAATCTAGCCCTAAGAGTTCATCACGGACGTTTTTTTCGACGGAACCTCACTATAGCATATCGTCGTCAAGTGTAGGGTTCACCCCCTGGCCCTTCACAAAAACCCGCTCATTCACTTCTAGTATGCACATTGTATTCTCGCTCTCTGCCAAATTCCCAATTTCTCCAGCGATTATTTGCCGACCGGATTCACTTTTTCGTTCTCCCCAACTCGTCTATTCCCAACACGCGCCACTATACATCCGGCTTATACCAATCCGACTGTCATTATTTCTCCTCATTACCCTGTTCTTTTTTCTTACACATCAAACTTCACAAATCTAATACGTTTCATTCCTTCATCTTTATCGCTTTTCGACACCATTCTATTCTTACCATCGCTGTCCACTATCCTTATACATTGCTGATTTCCATCAATAGCCTACCAACCAACAGCCATATTATCCCTAACACTGCATAGAGCTTTCCCTATAATCCTATCATCTATGTCCTGTTGCAAATCCCCATTAAAACGCACTACACATACTAGTTTTTTCTCTATCATATTGTTTCAATGAAAGCTGACCCCATCATCCTCTAACTCCAAAACGCACATTGGTTCTAAACCAATTCGGTCTTTCCAGTCACCTCCGCAACTAATTCCCCTAATATTCTAAAGCATGTTTCCCCTTGATCTCCTTTACCTTTTATAAAAGGTAATTGAGTGACGCTCCTATCTTCCAAATCCCCGGAACTCTACCCTCCATAAAGGCCATTGGTTTTACAACAAAACTCTATCCAAAATCCAAATCATCGAATCTCTCCTCCATTCTTGATCATATTTCACCAGTAATTTCAGTAATTACATCTATACCTGCAAATTTAACTACTTACTATTGTCATATCTTCTCGTTTCTAGACTTATAATAACCCATTACTCCTACAATGCTGACCTCGTCCCCAGATATAGTCTCTACAATTCTCAATTTATAGATTTTTCACCTAGTTGTAAATTTCGACAGCAATTTAATATTAAAAAATTAATCTTTATTTGATTAAAGAAATTTCAGAATTTTTTAATTTGATGTACGAAAACTTAATTCACGACATCGTTATATTTTCTAGTAAACTTTCTATAGTTTATTAGATTCAATTTAGTTAAAAACCGTTAAAATGTGATTCTTCTGAGGCAGTATCTTAAGATTTTTAAGCAGATTACCTGTTATTTTAATTCTCTCAGTTATTTTACAGATGGTACAATCGGTTGGTATTGGAACCAGTCCCTTTGGCGTGTTCGAAACTGGTATTCTTAAACCTGGTATGGTTGTAACTTTCGCTCCCACTGGTGTTACTACTGAAGTAAAATCTGTTGAAATGCACCACGAAGCCCTTACTGAAGCTGTTCCAGGAGACAATGTCGGTTTCAATGTTAAGAACGTAGCCGTTAAAGATCTTAAGAGAGGTTTTGTAGCTTCAGATTCTAAGAACGACCCAGCCAAAGAAGTTCAAGATTTCATCGCTCAGGTTATCGTGCTCAATCACCCTGGTCAGATCCAAGCTGGATATTCTCCTGTCTTAGATTGTCACACCGCACACATTGCCTGTAAATTTGCCGAACTCCAGACCAAAATTGACAGAAGAACCGGTAAGGAATTAGAAGCTGGTCCTAAATTCGTCAAATCTGGCGATTCTTGCATCGTAAAAATGGTTCCCAGCAAACCCATGTGTGTCGAATCATTCCAGAAATATCCACCTCTTGGGCGTTTTGCCGTCCGTGATATGAAACAAACCGTTGCCGTCGGTGTAATCAAAGACGTAACCAGAAAAGATGTTAGCGGAAAGACCACCAAAGCCGCTGAAACAAGGCACGTAGAAGAAATACCCACAACCAGCACTTATCTAAATTTATTCATAGTGAATAGAATAATATATTTAAGTTTTAATATCAATTAAAAATTTATAATGGATTAAAATTTTAATATTCTCAAAAAAAGTAATTTGTGATACTTTCTTACAGTTATTGTTTTAGTCACTTATTTTAGCCATTTTATTTGCAAACATGTGCCTTGCTTCGGGGTAATTCTGTGGATTTTCTAATCATACTATTTGGATGTAATTGGTTGTTTATACTCAACTTTACGTAGTTATAGTTAATAAAATTGATTTATAAATGGTATTGTCAGAAAAGTTAGTCTGCTTTCAATCTTTTAAAAAATGTTCAATATTGATTTAAATTTTTGAAGCGAACAATATCAGTCTTTGCGAACGAGGAAAAAAGGTTTCAGAACATTTTTAAAAGGAATAGACTCGGAAAAGTAAAATTCCATGGTACTGAAGTTAGAACTATGGAAACATTTCTCATTTGAACACTAAATGCGACTGGGACAATTTTTTCGAAATGACTAATTCCATCCATTTATAAATCTGACCGAACGATCTCGCGATTTGAAATTTAAAAATTACTAATTTCACAACTGCGGTACCTGTATTTTCTATTTTTCTCATTTGTTGTCTGTGAACAAGTGTTGCAAACCACTGTTCAATCTGAGATGTGACATCCTTTGTCTAGCTACGTAGGCGTATGGAAGGTAGAATAGGACATTAAATTTCCTTTGGGAAGCGAAAAGGTAGTCTTGAAACCCGATGTGCTTATTGTGAAAGGATTTGGGCGCGAGACTCACGGAACTGTTTTAATCTATTTGCTGAATGGTCCTAGTCCTCTTCCACGAGCTAAATTAAAATCAAACAGTTAGAGTCTGATGCATGTGAGATAATGTTAATGATTACGCAGAGGCTTTTGGGGTGTGATGAGTTTTTGACAAAGTCTCCCATCGTGTGGAGCCTCCCTTTTACTGCGGCTAAAAACAGTGAGCTATAGCAACCGCAGCCCGCAGATGGGTAGCAATTCGAATTCATTGCAAGACGCCTTACCCTGTGCGGTACACGCTATACTGTGTGTGGAGCCACTATATGGAGTAATCTCCACACGAACATTTGTCATGGTAAAGTCGTTATTTATGATCGCGTCAGAAGTATAAGGTCAGTGAAGAGTATGGGTAGAAAAAGTAAGAAAAAATGTTCCGATTATAATTGAGGATTAGACTAAGATGTCTTATTTTTTTTTTAGAATACCAAAACTACTCCCTTCAATATGTATTTTCTTCTGTCCCCCAATTTAGGAGACTACTATTATATCTAAGATAATTGTGGTTAAATTTGAGTCGACGGGAGGCCTCGACGTGTTGTAAATTCAATCATGCTTAAGTACGGCTAGACTCGATATGGAAAAATATTTCGATATATCTTCCATACACTGATGAACATCAGGCAAAATTAGAAGCCGACAAGATCCAACACCCCTATAATGAGAAAGCAAAAATACCCACATGTTTCCTCCCGTTGGGCCCCCTAAATCTTCAAAATAGACTTCGGCGGGTAGGCGTGGACCCTCCTAACGTCAGTATGTATCATATTTCAAGGTTTGGCGGCTGATCCCCACCTTTTTTCCCATATACCCTGTAAAAATACATAAAAAAATTTAAGCAAATATACGGCGACGGCGATTCACACGTACAGTCATTATCCTTTTAGAAAGTATTGCAATTACACATTTTTTGCAATAGAAATTATCAAGCTACAAGCATATTGTTGAGGGGGAGGTTAAAATATGCTGGATCAGAAAGTTTTCATTATATCTAGGCACGCTTTTGTCGAGGGAAGCACAAAAGAACGGGGAAAGGTAGAGGAATATAACTTTGCTAGCTGTATCAAATATCCTGATTGTCCCTTATTTTTTCCATATAAATCAAGCCCGTAACAGCTGTTTTGAGGTAACTCTATTCCTAAAATCAAGTTGAAAACCACCGTACTCGCTTATTACTTCCATTTATACTATTGTGCCCCACAATACGGTCCGCACAAAGCAAGCGCAAACCATTTGCAAATTTCTGCTTCCACACCAACAACCAGGCGTGGCTGTTGCCAGAGCCGTTTTGGTTTGAGTTCGCGTGATATAGGCTGCTTTTTTTAGTCTTGCCATACTATAATCAGTGCTTTTTCTCGGTATTGCATACTATAACATTAATCTTGAAAAACTTCTTAACTGCAGAGCGATGGCTGGGGATGAGAAAGGGTCGATCGGA
>JABUQX010043218.1:0-5000 GCA_015478945.1 Trachelipus rathkii
GAAGGATATAAATCATAATTAGCTGAGCGCTCTATTATACCGTATTTTTCCCATATATGTTATTGTATACGACCATAAGACTCAAACACAAGTAACTGAAATAAGGACATACTGCATGTACAACACTTTTCTAAGGTCTTACCTCGAAATAATAATATTAAGATTATATACACATTATTAATTATAAATATATATTATAATATTAATATATATACTAATAATATATAATATTAATTATATATATATATATATTTATATTATAATATATATAATATATATATATATATTTTAATATATATAATTATATTATATATATATATATATATATATATATGATATATAATATATATATATATTATATATATATATATTATATATATATATATAGTATTTAGCAGTTGTTGCGTCGTCTTCTTCGATATAATATATAATATAAGACGCCTAAATAAGTAAATTTTTAGATAAAGCTTTTTTATGCTTTTCTAACATAAATCTGGTAGAGATATTATCTAAAAAGTGTTCTCTATATATAAATACTTGATTTTATTAACTTAGATCATTTTATATTATTAAGTATAATGATCATTCTGAACTATATATAATTATTATTTATATATTATTATTATTAATTATTATTATTATTTATATATATATTAATTATTATTATTTATTATTTATTATTTATTTATATATTTATAATTTAATTTAATTTAATTATTATTAATTTATATTTTATATAGGATCCTAGTAAGACCGCCCGAATATTGTTTCTGCTAACTGTTGACTGCCTGCAGATACTTTTGACTCCTACGGCATCTATTTTCCCCGAATAAGGTGAAGAGTGATGGCAGCGAACACATTTATGATAATATTAGATGTATATTTTAAAATAAAGTAGTGTGCAGCGGGTTCAAGTAAACGTATTTGATCCATTTTTTTTATTAATAGAAATATGGCTGAGTACGAGTTTTGTTATGCTTATATTGGCTGTTCTCCGTAATATACTAGTACTAGTATGTAAGTTATTTGTAATTTTAGGTGTGTTCATCACTCATGAGTCATTATTGTTTTGGGTAATAGTGATATCTTATGACATATGGTGGGAGTTATGGGTAGGTAATAATGATAGTTGGAATATATAGAATATTATAAACTGATATTCCTAAAGGGAATAGATAGTGCCTATACAGAACGAAGAAGGAACATTATATATATATAAAGCATTTATCTTAACTTGAATGGTTTGTACGAATAAAAATTATTATTAGTACTGAGCGTAGAAATATATTTAGTCTGGAACGTGAGCTATGAAGTAATTGGGTGCTTAACAGGATGGGCGCTCATAGGTTCAAATCTTCTGCGTAGGCGAGGAGAATTTCGTTGTCTGTGTGGTTATATCATCCATGGCGTGCGAGAATGTAGAATCTTCACGTAACATGCGAACTACGGGGATATCTAGTGTGTGTGGCGCTGAATGGTAGGAATGAGGCTGGTTCGCTAAATAGTTCACTAGAATATGTCCTCTGAGTTACGTGCGCCTCATACTCTGTTTCACTCCTCTTGCCCTACGAGGGGATAAAGGCTAAGTATAGGTGAGTGAGATTGAGTTTATAGTATATAATGTTTGATGCATAGAGTACGTAATCTTAATTGAATAGAGTGATCTTACTTACTATATTATATTTATATAATAATTAATCTAATGATTATTCAATTACATTTATACATAGGGCTTTTATTAGAACGGGAAAATTTTTTGTTTCTCAGTATCTAAGCAACTGGTGTATGTGAGTTAGAGTAAGGGAAGATAGCCCTGATATTAATTATTTACTCTAGAGATAGCATTTAATAGTTGTGATTAGTATATTTTATTAATATATTGTTATGTTGGAAAGGTCACCTCCCTGCTGGCCAAAGTTTGTTATCGCAGCAATTAGTCATTATCAATTCAATTTACATTTTACGTGGACAGTATAATTAGTTGTTATATAGACAATTATGTGGGTTGAACTTTATACATTAATGTGTATCAAAAGTTAACTCATATGATTGGATGGGTATATATATTGTATTATCGTAAGATATATATTTTTTAGAAGATAAAAATTCCTGCAAAGGATGAACGTGTTGAGTAATATCTACTTTTATCTATTAGTCTATAATGTATGATATAAATAGGTATATTAGTTATATAAGTAGAGAATACTATTTTGTGAGTAATATGCATATTTTCACATCTGTATATATTGTTTATATATATATATATTTATAGTATTAATATTAATATATATATATATATTAATAATATATATTATATATATAATTAATATTATTGATATATAACATAATTAAATATATATATATATATATATATTTCGAAAAACTCCTTTATAACCTACCTCGAAGAGAGTAAGGGGAGGAGTGAGAATTTAAGATAAGAATTAAAAGTGTGAGTAGCTAAATTAACAATTTCCCTCTCCCTTTACTACTATCATCTATTTCCCCACCCCCCCCCTTCATTATCTCGATAAGTCTTTACCTATAATACTATACCGATTAATAGGCAATAGGGGTAAGTAAGCTATTGAGAAAATTGAAAAGGATGTACTAATGCAATATCCCTCCCTCTCTCTGCACCAATATCACCTATACCCTCCCCATTTATATTCGAAATATAAAGTTCTTTATCTATACTCACTCACGTTAAGAGTAGGGAGAGGTAGTTAATTTAGAGAGAATGAAGGGAGTCTAAATGTCAATATTATTCTCTTACTACCCTCTCTCTCACTCATTACATCACTATTTATACACTCATAGATATATATATAGCCACCCTTTCATTTTTCGAATAAATGATCTTATATTTATCACCGATTAAAGTAGTGGGGGAGGGAGTTAGTAATTGGAAGTAGAAGGAAATAACATGCTCATATTCTCTCTCTCTCTCAGTCTCTCTCTCTCTCTCTATAGTTATTTTATATATACTCTCTCTCTCTCGTATTATATTATTATTTCATCCTGGTTAGCTCCACCACAAAATCGCACTCCATATACAGGGTAGATACATCATGTTTCTTTCTGGATTCCTGTGCATTCTCATCTCATTTCCTATTATCATCCACGCCTTTCCTCTTTATTATTTTGAGTATCAGGAATGAAAATAGTTAGAGTTTTCGAAAAATCTACCTCTCTGTGATGCAGTTTAAAACAGAAAATTCTGAATCATACTAAGTTAGGCATTACCTAAAATAAATGTCGCGCATTAACACAAAATAAAATTTTAGCAATTTGTCAATAAATGAATGTTATGTATATAATAATAATTTAAATATATGTTGTAGTTGAAGAAGTTAACACCTTTACTATTCTACATACCTAGTAATACCTGAATAATTATTAAAGTATTGTAATATCAACTCACTAAACAATCTAATGTAATATATTATAACATCCTCACACAAGTAGTATGTATGCCGACCTATAATCACCTAATTAATCCAGGTATATTATACGGTCCTCACCTACTTCTGAAATTAAAACAGAATAATATTTTAAGATAGGTAACTTATATATATTATCTAGACTAAAACATAATAAGGTGATTATATATAGCTAAACTAGTACGATAAGATAATAAAAGAGGACAGTACAGATTGTTTTTCCATCCACGTGTTTCTTTTTTAAAATGAGATTGAAGCTGTATAAAGTATAAAGACCATTAGTATTTCTTCATATGTGTTTACTTAATATGTTTATTTATGAGTAAGTAGTAATAGTACGCAGAAGAGATATGCACATAATTATGATATCAATATTTACTTACTACACAATTTATATTAATTAACTTCGTGTATTATATGAAAACCAAAAACTAAAAGATAAACTTCACCTTATATAATGATTATTGATACATATTACAATTTACATACGCAATTTTATGGTTACTTAACTAGTATACATTAATTTTAGGTTAAATTATATAAGGCGGCGATTATACAAATTAAATATAAATGGCAATGAACTACATACATACCATAAATACTATAATTATAAAAACTATTAGTATATATAAGCTCGAATTAAAGCCTTACATACATAATGCAGAATTATTAAATTATAATTAATTAAGAATATAATTGATTATCGTAATAATGATCTAATACAAGTTAGTAAAATATAACAAATTAATTCCTTATGAGTTTTCTAATGGACGACATAAAATAACATATAGCAAAGCTAAACAATTAGCTAAGTTAATAAGTAGTACACTACGTTACGAGAAACAAGTAGCATCATTTGTTAAACTTAAGCTGCACTCTAGACACCTGCGAGCTAATTAAAGCCCTAAAATTCTTAAACAATAAGAAGTCCCTCTCAGTACACACCCCAATCATTAAGTGACCTACAATCTGTGCTGCACATATTCTATGATATCACTGGGATGGAAACATGTAACTCATCTATTCTCTAAGGTTTAAACAATACCCTGATTATACTACATATTAGGGTCCTCGTTCCAGCGGAGTATAGACAAAAAGGATAATACAAATAAAAAAAAATTACCTATATATTGGTAAGCGGCATACACTAATATTACTAAAGAGCTAAAATATAGGCTATAAGGATTTAGTAATAAATATTATTTTTGTTATTGTGTAAACATTCAGTTGCAACATATAATAAAATTCTCCCCTCATTTTTTTTGAAAATATAAAGGATAGACTATACAGTCCTACAAGTACATAGTAGTTATCGAATATAAATATAATAATAATAATTAAATATATAATAATATAATTAATTATAATAAAATAATTTCAACATAAAATAATTATTATATATATTTATATATATTATATATATTATATAAATTAAAATAATATTAAATATATTAAATAAATAAATTATAATATAATAATAAAATATTAATAAATAAAATATAAATTAAATAATAATAATAATATATTAATAATATTATAAATATATATATAATAATAATA
>JABUQX010043218.1:15000-49986 GCA_015478945.1 Trachelipus rathkii
ACATAATCCAGTACCGCCCTCCCCCCGTTATCTCACTCTTCCATGTATACTTATGATTTTCAACTCTTCTTGAACCAAGTATTCCCAACTATCAATCTTCTATCAACACATAACTCTAACATACTTTCTCCATTAACATTCCTTTCCCCTACCCCAAATGGACCTATAATTCTACCCATCTTCTCTCTTCCCACTCCTGCATTCAAATCTCCTAATAAACAAATTTTATCATTAACCCCGAAACTTTCCCAACATTCATTCAATTCACTCCAAAATCTTTCTCTCTCCTCCTCCCTTGCTCCATTTACTGGTGCATACGCGCATATAAAAACCCACAATTCCCCCCCAATTTCACTTTAACCCACATTAATTCTTGAATTCACCTATTTTGCAGCACTTTTACTTATCCACACCTCTTTCCTCATAACTATTCCTACCCCTTCCCTCGCCCTCACTCTTTCGTTCACCCCCGAAATCATACCCTTAAATTTTCCAAAGACCATCTCCTTCTATCCTTTCAGCTTTTTTTTGTCAACCCTAGCACATCCAACCTTTTTTCTTCGAACATTAACCGCCACTTCTTTCCTTTTAGATTCCTCATTTATCCTCTCACATTCATTACAACCCACTCTAATCTATATCTCTTTTTGCCCATACCTATCTCTTTACTTCCTCTCTTACTCTCCTTAGTCGGCTGACCTCTTATTCACGCATCCACTTTTTTCTATGCAACACTCGATTAGGCTGCACGTTTACCGGGATCCCACAACCTAGGCACTTCCCAATACCTCAAGCTCCAAACCCCGCTCAAACAAATTCACACTATAACTATAAAACTTAAATTAAAACTCTTCTCAGAGTTCAATATTGAATATCGATTTAAAGGTCCCTGAATAATTTTCCTTCTGTGATTATAAACTTGATGCAATCTATTCCTATATTAGAATCAACAGGAACCTTGATGTATTCCCTTTCTGTTTTGGAGATACTCTTGTTAGAGTTCCTTGGCTTAAATTTCTTACACTTTATACTTTTCTGTTAATATAATATTCCTTGATGAAATTACCTAATAACTGTCCTTTAAGACCCTCTATCATTCGCGAGTTCCCTGTTTATTCCTACTACATGCTGTATTCTATCCTGGTAATTTTTTTGGCAACCCTAATATTTAAAATTTAATTAGAACTACTACATTTACTAAGTACACCTGAAACTCTAGAGCTGCCCTTGAATGGATTACTCTAAGTGAAACAAAGGAAGAAAATCTCAGCATTCAAGATTTTAAAATCACAAATATCTGTTTATTATGAACTTCAAGTGTGGCTGTGCGAATCAATCTAATCATTATTTATCTTCAAATCAAAATTTTTTAAATCAATAAAAACTTGCTATTCACATTATGTGAAATAAATTTTCAATTACATTAAAGCCTGGAATCTTTGAGAGAGCTTGTTTTTTCTAAAATTGCTATTTTTCCTTCACCTTTCGCATTTTTCCAGCTGTTTTTCTTTCTCCATATCTTTCTATTTAAACCGTCTTTATCCAAACGGTATATGGCTCTCGCATATGCCATATATATATATATATATAGTATATTATATATATAATATAATATATATAATATATATATATATATATATATTATAAAATATATCGATATCTATATTAAATGTATAGCTATCTATGTATTTCATCGCATATATATATAAATATAAAAATATATATATATATATATATATATATAATATGAAGAGGATGACCAAAGCAGGATAAAAATTCATAGTTTTATTAATTCGACGTTTCGAACCATACCATGGTTCATCATCAGGATACTGAAAGGGCATATATATATATATACTGAATAGAAATTAAATAAAAACAAAAATTAAAAATAAAAATAAAACATAAAATAACAATGAAATGCGAAATAAAATAAAAATAAAAATAAAAATGAGGTAATTGCTTAATTTCCCCCCTCCCCCCTCCGGTATAACTATGTTCCAATTTTTAACTCGCTAACCAACCAAATTCTATCGATCTCTCCCTCTTTAATTAACATAAATGTTCCTTAGTCTATAACTTTGCTACTATTATACTAGGTGTGTTTGTTATGTGATTTTGCGTTTTAACCATAATTCTGTTATTATTATTATTATTATTATCATTATTATTATTATTATTATTATTATTATTATTATTATTATTATTATTATTATTATTATTATTATTATTATTATTATTATTATTATTATTATTATTATTATTATTATTATTAATTATTATTATATTTACAATTATTATTCATTATTATTATTTATAATTATTATTATTATTATTATCTATATTTAATATTATATATTATTATTATTTTTTAATTATTTAATTATTATTAATTATTATTTATTATTATTATTCTAATTATTATTATTCAATTCATTGTAATTATATTATTCTGTATTATTTTTATCATAGCATTGTATATTAATTTAGTTTCTATTATTTAGAGTATTGCTCCGCTCAATATAGCCTCCTCAATCCTACATTAATTATCATTAACTTAGTTTTTATATCATAATATTTATAAATTTCCACCTTAACTTTAACCGTGTTTATGTGCTCATATATAGCTTTACTCTTATCTCAATGTATTATTTGTTACGTAATCTGTATCTGTGTATACTTCGATTATACTATACGATAAATATTATATGTAAGTCACACTCTTTTTATATTCTTAATGTGAATAGAAGTTAATTTAAAAGAATTAAAATTATTCACTCACTTCTCTATATATTATGATATGTATCTCTTTGATTATATATTACGCAGTGTGTCAGTTTGTCATTCTTTATTTTATTTTTATTTTATGTTTTATTTTTTATTTTATGAATATTTTAAATATATTACACATTCTAATTCTATATTTCATATTATTTAATCTTGTAAATTAATTAGTATTTGCAGAAATTAATGTTAGAGCTGATCTATCAGTATACGAATTGTAGTTGATCGAAGTGATTGTGATTGGCATTCTGTTAATCGTCGGTATTTATAGAACTATGAATTTTTTACTCACACTCTATATTGTGTGACTCGTGATTCTATATTAAAAAGTTAGGATGGTTCCCTAGCGCGCACACTGCAATAGTGAACTATTAGTATTATGACTAATTTAAAGTAATAAAGGTGCGAATAGTTTTTTTATAAAATTTATTATCTGTAGTGTTCAATAATAAACTCTTAACAAATATCTAATCCGGGTTAGACCCGTGCCTACGGATATGTCAGTATAGAATTCTAGGGGTCTCTATTACGGCTCTAGGTGGACTACGTGGTTGGAGTGACTAATTCCCTATCTATCCGGTGAGATAGGTACTCGTGGAACCAGGCTCTTTGTCTTTGGGTGTCGCGGGGTAGTTATCTTCGATTACGTATATACCTCACCTCTACGGGGTGTATATTAGATACGTCCTAACCCTTTCAGTACCCCTAATCTAGTATACTACACTACTTTGCGTAAATAGCTCACCTTAAAAGGGTAATACCTTAATCTATACCCTTTTTAGGTCCACTGCTCATATTATACTAAATATTGGCATATATATCACAGTGTCGATATCGCTATCGATGTATCTTAACTTTTAGTCTCAGTTGACTATTGTTCATTGAGACTCTACTATATTATTTATTATATAATATATATTATTTATTTATTATTTAATTTATTATTTATATTATATTATATTTATTTATTATTTATTATTATTTATTATTAATTATTTATTATTATATAATTTAAATTATTTATTCTATTATTTATTATTATTTATATATTTTTATTACTAATATTATTATTATCTATATATTATAAAATTATATGTGTATTCGTTTTTATATAGTATGAATTTTACGATTATAGGGTATATCGTAATTCTCTTGTGATTTTTATATTTAAATAAATATTAAAAATAATAATGATTTTATATATGAGTTAAGCTTAATTTCACATATAAGTCTGATTCTAATTTTAAGATTTAAATTTTTATATATAGTTTTATTTATAATTAATTGTTCTTATATTACTTAGTTAATTATGTTTGTTTAGGGGATATTGTGTGTTTTAATTATATTGTGTAGTAGAGTTCAGCTATGTTCTTAGCCACTTTTGTGATCGATGTGTTCTTCCGTGCTTGTGTGTGAGATATGATGTGTTAGTATTATTGTATTCTATAAGACATATTTCGATTTGTCATTTGTATCGTATGTAGTCAGACATAGTGGTTAGTAAGTAAGGAAGTTAATATGTGCGTAATGTACTTCATAGTTATAGGGTATTATTAGTTTTGTATCATATACAGTACTGTGGGAATAGTAGTAGGTATTATCTTAATTATATAGGATATCCTAGTTGAGGGGTATCTGTGTAGGGTACTTGGTAGGAGATTTGTTAGGGTTAGTGTACTGTACTGCTCAAGTAAATAATATACTGTTAGGGTTTACTGATATATATATATATATAAGGTAACTACGTTGTTGTATATATTATATACAAAGTAGTAGGATACTTGTATGTGATAACTGTGTAGGTATATGTTAGGGCCAGTTAGTACTGTGGTTTTTATAGCAGCTCTACTTTATTTGCTATTGTTTTACTTGGCTCATTATATATAATAATTTTAATTCTAAAGAAAAAATAATCATTTATCTTCGGCCATTTATATTTAATAGCGTTTCAATACGGCGGGTGTTAATTTGACGCTTATCGATATCGTCAGTTGATAATATATAGTCAAATCAAAATAAGCCTGATATGATTATTAAGCTCGCTGTATAGTATAATAGGTATGGCTTAAACTCTACATACTCTATACAGGCGGCAGCATTATATATTATACGATAAATATAACTATATAATTATTAGGGTTATTATTACGCTATATGGGTGAATTATCATAATACATTAGGCATTTGATCCAGTGGTTGAGCTGACAAGATAATAATTATATACTAGATCTTTATTTCAGCTTTGTCATAAGTTAGTGTGAAGAAGTTTAAAGATTTTTCCTTGACATATCCATACTCGTAGAGCAGAGAAAGGTTAAGACCCGTATCGATGAACTAAATTACTAAATAATCATGCTCTTTGTGTCGTTTAGCGATTAGAGTATACATATAATATTTACTTAGTTGAGTGTTAGAATAGGATTATGAAAGATTAGAGCTGCAGTTACTACATTCGAGAGCGTAACTCCTCCTGGGTACTCCCTAAGCATGTTCATAAACCACACCACTGCTCTGTCCTGATTATATTTTCCTAGGCACAAAAAAACATGTAACAATGCTTCTCTTAGTGTGCCAGTCTCTTCTCGGTCTCTCTGCTCAGTCGCTCGCTTCTGCTTCTCTCTTAATCTCTCTCTCTTCTCTTCTCTCGTCTCTCCTCTCACCTCATCAGTGGCCGTTATCGCTCTCTACTCTGTCTCGATACGACTTTGTATCTCGATAAATTGTTACATCTATCTCTCAATCATCTACTCCTCAAGACATTCTCTGTATCTAGGTAAACTTAAAAAAATCTAAGGTACATAAACACTCCCTATATCTGCCATTATCCTTTTATCGTAACGTTACGGTTAACCATTTCAGTTACGGTACGTAGCAATTCGTAAATCTACTTTACTTCATTACTGCTTACATCATGTATTACTTTCATACCATCTACGCTCACATTGTCGTGTCACTCTTATTCTCATCTCTCATATGATTTATTTAAAAATCTAAAGAGATGACTTCTCTTATCATACTGTAATTCTTCCGGATGTATAGCTTTTTTCTCTCAATTAGTAGTCATCTTTAAGTGAATTTCAATACTGATTTCTGCCTCTTCTTCTTCTCTCTCTCTCTCCCTCATCTCTCTCTCTCTCCTCTTTCTCGTCTTCTCTCTCTCTCTCCTTCTTCTCTTCTCTATATTATTTATATCTTATCTTATATCTTATTATATTATATATATTATTATACTCATTACTATCTCTCTCTCTCTATTTACTCTCTTATCTCTATACTTCTCTCTTATCATACATCTATCTCAATATATACTTAGTACTATATAAGTCTATTATCTCTTACTCTACCTCTCCCTTATACTCCTAACTCTCTATCCTAGATATTTATTCATCTTATTCTTCTCTGCTTATATTTGATTACCTAGATTACTAATATTACAGTTATATCTATATATATCTTCATATATCAAGTGCACAATTGTCACAACAGTTGAACCGATTTAAATTCGCTGTATTATTAATGCTAAAAAGCAAATAACTCAAAAATTGTCCTCAACACAAATACAAAAGAGGTTTTTAATAACCTTTTTCCGAAAAGAGAAACGACGATCCATTTCAGCGCTTATAGAATGAGCCAAACTTGCGTAATTTCTCACTTCGCATTGTTTTGTTCCGCTCCTTTTTTTTTTGGCGACTTTTTTCATGGCGATTTTTTTTCCCTAATTCTTGGGTTGAGACGTTTTTATATTTTTAATCATTTTTTTTTGGTTACTTTTGTTAGGATATGAAATGTTTTTATCGTTTTCATGTCTTCTTTTTGCACTTGTAGATCATTTTCCCCTCATTTATGTCTATTATTGTTATTATTATTATTATTTTATTATTATTATTATTATTATTATTATTATTATTATTATTATTATTATTATTATTATTTTTATTTATTAATTCAATTATTTATTATTATTATTTATTATTTAGTAGTAGTAGTAGTACGTAGTAGTAGTAGTAGTAGTATTAGTAGTAGTAGTAGTAGCAATAGTATTAGTAGTCGTAGTACTCTGTTCGTTATGGTTTGTTTGCATTTTAAAGTTAATTCTTTGTTTCATTATAAACTTGTAGCAAAGTAAATACTTGTTTATATTTTTCATTTTCCCTTTATGATGAGTCAAAGGGATCTGAACCCACGTCTGGAAGAGTTTAGTTTGACGTCAGACATCATTTTATGTCCTCACATTTTTTTTATTTCTCTTTTGTCTTTCTCTCGCGACATTTCTGTCAATTTATACTTTTATCTGCAATGAATTAGTCTCCAATCTCTCTCAATACTATTTATAAATTATATCATTCTAATATATATTATATATATATATATATATATATATAATAATATATATATATACTATACTATATATATATATATATATATACCTATATTACTCATATATATACTATATATACTTATATCACTATATTATATATCTATATATTAATTATATATATATATTATATACTATATATATATTCTATATATATAATAGTATATATATATATTAATACTATATATATATATATATATATATATATATATTACTATAATTACATCTTTCCTTTGTGGCTCTTTCGAAACCCGAGCCCTCGCGTTGTTTTCGCAAAGTGTTTTTACGCACAGATCACGCTGAAGCTTTAAAAATGGTTCCATACTTTACGCAATAAAACTCTCTTTCAAGAAGTAAAGGTCGTCAGTCCCTCTTGACAGAGACCTTCCACACTCACACTTGGATCAAGGATGCAAACAGGGCTTCCAATCGGAGAGATACATTGTATTCATCAACATTTTAAAAACTGCTAAGCTTCTTTGTAGTTTTAATATATATATAATATTATATATATACTATATATATTACTATTTAGATATATCTATATATCGATATATATATTCCTATATATATATATATTATATATATATAATTATATATTATATATAGTAATATATATATACTATATATAATATACTATACTGGCACTTTGATCGGGTGGATTGGGGGGCCTTGCGTCGCTTCTACGCTATATAATTGAATGACTGCTTGACTCTGATGACCGCTTCGGCTTCTGTCCACTAAGGTGGAGCTGTAATCGTTGACAGGGATGAAGCAGGTTCATCCTATCTTCGACTAAATCGGTTCTCGTCCTCATAACTCCTGGTTCGATCGTGCTGTTCTTCTGGCATTCAAGGCTAGGACAGCGTCTTATCGGGAGTGCGAAAAATTCTCGTTCTTCTATCACTCTCGCAAATTTTCATTGCAGGACTACTTTTCGACGAGCAAGCGGGCTTTATCAAACGAAAGTGCGCTAACCTTCCGTTGGTTTTGCTCTCTGCGAAAATCCTTTCTGGCTCCCTTGCCAAAAACATTCTCTACAACTTCTGCAAATCTGCTTCTGCTCTTATTAATCTGTAGCTTGTTCTAATCTTCCAACTGAAGTGCCACATTCTTCGGCTCCTATTTCTCTATTCTACCCTGGACGATTCTCTGGCATTCCTCCTCATCCACCTTCTTCCTCTAAGGTGTCCTATGTCTTTGCTGTGGATTACAGTTTGATCGGGTGGCATGGGCTCCTGAGAGATCTATGAACGTTTAGGAAGGCGGGGGGCGCGCGATGCATTCGCTCCCGAGTTTGGGGAGTGTGCTTCCGAGCTGGCCGCTCGTCCCTCATTCAACTATATTCTGTATGTCTCAATACTAACGATTTGCCCTCAGTGTTGGAGCACGCACATGTCCAACCTATTCCTAAAAAAAGGAACCGCTCTGATCTTCTAACTATCATCCTAGCTCTCACCTGTATTCCTATCTAAGATCTTTTGTAGAACCCTCTCTAACTCTCAATTCTTAAACCATCTGGAATCTCATTCTCTTCTTTCGATCGCCAGTACGGCTTTCGGCTCGAGGTCTAGGTCTACTGGTGATATACTTTATTATTTAACCGATTTTGTTTTCCGCCTTAGAACTCTCGGTGGGAGACTTGCGTGGTGGGTGGTTGACATTCGCACAAGCATTTGACGGGTATGGCACGCGTCTCGTCAGTGCTCTCCAGGCTCCCCTCCTTTGGGTTTCCTGCCTTCTCTTGCTTACTTATGTCTAGCTTTTCTTTTCAGTCGCTCAATATCGGCTGTGTTGATGGAGCGACTTCTTCTTTTTTCTGTCATAGTGGCTGTCCTCAGGGTTTCCTTAGGGTTCTGTCTTATTCTTACTTTTCATTAATTGATATTCTTACCTGCACATCTAACTCTATCCAAGTCAATGCCGATCGACTCGACCCTTCATCTCTAACTATTTCATAATTCGTGCTCCTCTTTTACTTCTAGAATTGCCTGCTCGTCTTAATCTTTCCGATTCCTATTCTCGCTGATCTGGATAGAATTTCCCGATTATGGTCGTCTCAATCTTGTGAAAACTCCATTTCTTTTAAAAACTCAACTTCTACAAATCTCCTCTCTAAAACACTTCCTCACTAACTGTTCCTATCTCTTTCGCACGGTGTTTTTCTCGTCTCTCTGTTTGACAATATAAACATCTTGGCCTTAACATAAACACAAATGTCTTGGAAACCTCAATCACAACGGTTGCTAGGTGCGGCTCAAAGAAACTGGGAGTTTCTGTTTAGAACTGCGAGATTTTTTCCTCTTCTCAGTTCTCCAGCTATACAAGGTCTCATCCGCCCTCTTGTATGGAGTATGTCTCATACATCTGGGGTGGATCTGGTTTCACCCGGCTTTGGACAGGGTCGAGTCCAAAGCCAAAAGGCTTATAAACTCTTCTGTACTTTCCAGTTCCTTGACTCTCTATCTTTGCGGCGCGATGTGGTCCTCTTATCTCTTTTCTATAGGTACGCTTGCAGCGGCAGGTGTTTCGAGGGAACTTACGCACTCACGGTACCCACGCACTTTACGACGCCCTCGTAGGCACAAGTGGGTGCTTGTGCTGCGCACTCCGAGTTTTTTGTGTAGATATTTGGTACCATCCAGGCTCGTTCGCTGCGGTGCTTCCGTCTTTGCTGCCACCTTGTTTCTGTGGAAATTCTCTCCATCTTCCTGGTGTTTCCTGCTCGAATTTTAATCTCCCTCACTTAAGCTGTCGCTCGTGGCTCATCTTGCGTATTTACGCTAGAGATGAAAATTTTAGCTGTGCAACACCTAGCTCCCTGAAATAGGGCTCTGCCCGTGAGTGTGTGTCAAATGTAAATATATATATATATCTATTTATATATCTATATATATATATAATATATTACTATAATTATTATATATTATATATATTATATCATAACTTATATATATATATATCTATATATTACTTACTATATATTATTTTATATATACTATATATATATTACCTATATATATATATTATATATTACTATACTATATATATATATTTATATATATATATATATATGATATATATATATCTATACTTATATATATATATATATAGATCTATTATCTATATATATATATATATATATATATAGATATATATACTTATATTTAAATTTTTATCCCTATGGTTTTCACTTATATTTTATTTATTATTTCTATTAAGATCCAAACTTTTTTAACGCAATTTAGTTAGATAATATTTCAGTTCACTCCGCGTGACTTTTCTAGCTTTCGATTAGATATAGTCATCTACGCTCCTCGGGTCAATCACGGCAGTGAATATTTGGATGATTTCTTCCTGACATTAGTTTCTAAGACGGTTGGTAATCGTTTGATGAATTATTAGCTCTTTAACAGTTTGTTAGTATATTCGGCATGACTTATGATGATTTAGGCTTCTTTATGTTATCGTGCTATGGAATAGTTGCTCGATCTCTATGATGTTGTTTGTGTTTTTTAATTGCATATGATTTCGCTAAAATTTCGGAATTTGTGGCTCTTTTTCTTATTGGTGTTTCTTTTTATGTGTTGTTTTGATTTCCCTCAATGTGGCTCTCTTTAAGGGTGATGTGCTACTAAAAGGTGATTGTTATTGTAGTGCTTTGTTAAGCTCGTTTTGTGTCGTTGGGAAACTTCTTTCTCTTTTATGTTATCTGTTCCTCTCCAATATATCTGTTTGTTTACATCTGATTTTTCGCAGGTATTGCGTAAATTGCTTGATTGTTCGCTATTTTCTCCAGTTTATCGGCTTTAAGTAACTTTTTTTTTAAGGGTAATTGTATTTTTAGTTACTATTGTTCTTAATTTCGATGTTTATAATTGATATTTGTATTTGTAATTAATGTATACTTGTATTTATTTAAACTCTTTATTATTGTTTGCATTATTTTCCCATTAAATTATTTTTTTTGGCTTGTCGATACTTTGGTGTATTCATGCATTTGGGATAATTTATTTACTGAAAGTTTTCTATGATATCGTTTTATTTCTGTTTTTATGGTAAGATCGCTGCAAATTCGTAAAGCTCGTAGTGTTAAGGTTACAATTATGGCTTTTTTTTATATGCAATTTGTGACTTGAATACCAATGTATATATTTTGGACAGTGAGTCGGTTTTTTATATACGGAAAAAATAATGTTAGTTGGGTTTTCCCAATTGATTTGCATATCTAGAAATGGGATGGTTTTGTTATTTAAGGCCGGTTTGTTTGGTAAATTTGATGGGGGTGCCAAAGTTATTTATGTATTATGAAATTCTCTATATTAAAAGTATTTTGGATATACGAACAAAACATCGTCGACGTAGCGTAGCCATTTACAGTTATGTAATTCAGGATATTTTATATTATTGTATTTTTTGTTCTAGTAATCTCAAGGAATAGGCAGCTTATGATAGATGATAGGGTTGATCCATGCCTAAGCTCCTGATTTTGGGTAAAAGTAATGATTGTTAAGCTGTGAATGGGCATTCCTACTGGGTCGACTATATTAATCCAGTTTGTTTTTAGTGTTAATGAAATGGTAGGTTAATGTATTTGTTTTAGTGTTGACATAATCTTCATAATTTTACGGGTTTCATCTTATGCGGACATTAGTGAAGTCAGTGAGGTTACATTAAAAACTAATAATATTATGTTATTTTAGATTAAGTGTTTGATCGATTTGTGTTTAAGATGGCTGCCGATTTTTTTCATATGGGTAGGCTGAAATTTTTACCGGAGTAGTGGTTTTAACTGTAGGGCAATCCATTTTGAGAGTTTGTACGTGACACAGTTAGAGTTGGAAATTATGGGCTTGGAGGAATATTTGTCTTATGAGTCTTTGGAATACCGTAGAAAAATGCTAATTGATTATTAAATGATTTGAGATTGTTAAAAAGGTCTTAATCTTTGTCTAATATATTCTCTAATTCCTTGTTAAACTGGGATTGTGATGTTTTCAGTGGGTTGGATTTCAGTTTTATTTAGGTGTTTTCGTCATTTAATAGCTCCATTGATTTGTTTATATATTCCGTACGGTCCATTATGACTATTTTACTGTCTTTATCTGATCTTGATATAATTATGTCCTTTGCTTACTCTTTAAGTTTTTATGGGTTTCTTAAAACATTTCGGTAATTTATTCTTATTGTTAATTGCTTTTTCTTCAGTAAATTCCTAGTAGTATATTCAGCAGTTTAATATCGGTTTGCGCTTTTATTTCTGTTTCCCTTGTTCGAACTCTATTACATTTCAGGCAGAAGGATGCTAAATGATCTATTGCAAAGGATAAACGCATAATTTAATACTGTTCACTTCAGTTTCTGATAGTTAGACTTTGGATAAGTTACGAATTTGAATTTTCAGTTTCTATGTACCACGGGCTATTACGAAAGATTATTTTAAATTTACCTTCTAAGGAAGGCGGGCGGCCCGGATGGCATTCCTCCCCGAGTTTTGCAGGGAGTGTGCTTTCCGGCTGTACCCCGTCGCCTCCGTTCAACATTTTCTCTACTGTCTCATAATACTAATACTTTCCCTCCGTGTTGGAAGCACGCACATGTCCAGCCGGTTCCGAAAAAGGAAGCCGCTCTGATCGCTGCTAACATCGCCTAATCGCTCTCACTTGCTGTCCTTCCTAAGATCTTGAAACCTACTCAACTCTCTTTCTACATCATCTGGAGTCTCATTCACTTCTTTCGATCGCCAGTACGGCTTTCGGCGGTCGAGGTCTACTGGCGATATACATTCCTATCAAAACTGATTTATGGTTTTTCGCCTTCAGGAACGAACTACGGGGGGAGACTTGCGTTTTGGCGATTGACAACCCGCATTTGAACTGGTATGGCACGCGTCATTACTCTTCCAAACTTTTATCCTTTGGATTTCCTATTCCTCTTAATTCACAGAAGTGAAATTTTTCTTTCAAAATGCTCAATATCGGCTGTTGGTTGATGGGGCGACTTCTCTTCTTTTTCTGTCAATAGGGTTCCTCAGGGTTCTGTCTTTTATCTCCTACTTTATTATACTTTGAATCCTCATCTTTCTCCCCTGCAATCTACTCTATCCTTCGTTGCGATGACTCGACCTTCATTCTTCAACTCATTCATCCCTCTTTTTCTTCTAGAATTGCATCTCTTAATCTTTCGATTCTATTCTCGTGACCTGGATAGAATTTCCGGGTGGGTCGTCTCAACCTTGTGTAATTTCAATTCCTTAAAACCCAACTTCTACAAATTCTTCGCTCTCTAAGACACCTTCTAACTTTCTATCTCTTTCGACGGTTTCTCTCGTGTCTCCTGTTACAATATAAACATCCTTGGCCTTAACATAAAACAAATACGAGTCTGGAAACGCTCACATCACAACGGTTTTCTAGGCGGCTCAAGAAACTGGGAGTTCTGTTTAGGCTGCGAGACTTTTTTTCTCTTCTGCAGTTGCTCAGCTATACAGGGACTCATCCGCCTTGTAATTGGAAATACTGTTCTCGATCTTGGGGGGCGCTGGTTTCACCCGGCTTTTTGGATAGGGTCGAGTCCAAAGGCGCAAAAGGCCAAAACTGTTCTGCACTTTCCAGTCACCTTGACTCTCTCTAATCTTGGCGCGACTGTTGATCTTTTATCTCTTTTCCATAGGCTACCGCAGCGGCTCGGTGCTCGAGGGTAACCTTATCCCTGCGAGTAGCACCTTCCTTTACGACGCCTGCTAGCATCAAGGGGTGCTGTGTCGGCGCTGAGTTTTGTGTTGATATTTCTGCGTCAATCTTCATCTTCGGCTTGTATTCCCTGTGGTGCTCTCTTCTTTCCTGCTCCACTGCCACCTCTGTCTGTGGAATTCTCTTCCATCTTATATGTTTCCTGCTGAATTTAATCTCATCACTTTAAAGCCTGCGTCTGTGCTCATTTGCGTAGTTTGCGTTAGTCTGATGAATACCTGTAGTGTTCAACACCCCTTCCTTGAATAGGCCTCTGCCGTGAGTGGTGGTGACAACTGTAATATATATATACATCATAATATATTATATATATCTATATTATATAATATATATACTATATCATATATATTATATATATCCTATTCATCTATCTATCTATATAATTATATATCTTACTATCTATATATAATATATTCTCACTATTTACTATATATCCTATCGTATATAATATCATATTTCCTATTATATATACTATATCTATATATATTATATTATATATACTTCATACCTACTATATATTACCTATTACTATATATACTATACTTCTATATTAAATTATATCTATTATATACTACTATATACCTATATATATATATATTATATCTATATATTATATAGTATATATATTATATATATATATATATATTTAAATATATATATATATATATATATATATATATATATATAATAATATATATATATATGATAGGATATTATATATATTATATTATATATATATAGTATCTATATAATAAATATATATATATTTATATATTACTATATATATAATTATATTGATATATATATATATTATATATATATATATATATTATATAAATAATATATATCTATATATATATATATATAAAATATATATATATATATATATATATATATATATATTATATTATATAATATATATATTATATATTATATATATATATATATATATATATATATATATATATATATTATATATTATATATAGTATAATATATATGTATAAACACTCTTTGAGGGTACTTCTAGGTGCTCCCGGCGCAAACCTTGGTTAAGGCATAACACAGCACACTCACTCCCCAAGACTAACATTATTATGCAAGGCTTCCTTAATTCTTCTATAGCTACTCCTTGCTGTTCCATTTTAGCAGGGTGCGATCTCTTTCTAGATATCTCACTAGAGAGGTTTTTACCTCTCCGAGGGACCCCACCACCACCACCGGCACTATGTCTACCTCCTCTATCTCCCACATCCCTCTGATGGTGTATCTTAATCTTTGATATTTTATTTCTTTCTCCCTTTCGTAGAGGGTCACCTTTTCATCGTATGGGACACCTACCTCTATTAATTGACATTTTCTTGTTGTTTTATTAACTAATACAATATCCGGTCTATTGTTTGGTATAAATATGTCGGTTGGTATGCCAAAATCATATAGAATTTGGATCTGGTCATTATCTACTATTGCAGGAGGTTTATAATTCCAGTGATTATTTGGAGTATCAATATTATATAGTTTGCAGAGTTTGTAATGAATGAGTTTGCATATGGTATTATGTCTTTCCGTATATAGTCCCATATGTAGCAGACAATATATGGGGCACAGTCTCTGAGAATTCCCCACACATCCTACATCTATCAGTGCCATCGATTCCTTCGATATGCTTTTTGAACCAATTGGTTCTCAAGCACCAATCCTTAGCTGTAATCAGAGTTCTCTCATCATTTATTTTCAAAAATCCCCTCGCAATTGTTTCTATAGATTTTTCTTTATTGATAAAGACCTTGTTCAGTACTTCTTTTTTAAACTGTTGGGCATGTCTATGTTCTTCCCATTCTACAGTATCGGCTTTCTTTCTTGCTGTTTTATAAGATTCCTTTAAAATTTTAGTTCTTTCTTTGAGGTTTTTCTCATTCCATCCATTCTGTGTTCTGATATCGATGTTAAATTCATGAGGGTTGTCATTTGCCTTTTTTATTATTGAAGTTGTTCCAGCCTTGCAATCTTCATGTTCTTTTAACCAACCAATGAATTTGGTTCCTTTTCCTTTTATATATTCTGCTAATCCTACTATTTCATTTTTGTGGGTTCTATCTATATGTGGTCATTCCATGTCTCTTTCATCTCGGAGATGTAAGTACGCTGCAAAGAATTGGTTTTGCAGATTGTCAGTGCATGGAGGAGTTTCCTTGTTGTTGTGTCTAGAGTATTTATTTCATGCTGGTACTAGTCTATAATTCCAAAACTATATCTCATTACTGGCTTTGCCAATACCTTAATTGCCTCTATTTTGTTTTTGGTATAATCGTTTTTTTAATATTTTCACTCTTGATGTATACCCTTTTAATTCTTTCTTGTAATTGTGTGTTTTCAAATTCTGTCCGACTCTACTCCTGTGTATTGTAGCTCCTTCCTGTTCAGTGTTCTGATTTTTATAAGAGTGCCACATACATAAGCCAAAGACAGCTTCTTTCACCTTGTTCATGGCAACTATGAACACACTTTTCCAATCCAAAATCCATTCTAATATCCGATGAAAATCACTGACCACTTTGTCTGTCTCTCTGCCTCTCTATACTGGCGTGCACACAATCCTTTATATCGTCCATGTAAAGAGATGAGAGATTCTCTTTTCTTTCTTCTCTGTTCTTTAATTTAGTTCTGTACCTGTTCTCTAAGTTGTTGATCGGGGTACTTAAGAGGTTATAATAAAAATAACAGGGGGACATGAGTCTTTGAAAAATCCCTCTTTTCACTTTTACATTTTTTATTTTCATAATTCCTCTTTCTCGTGTGGTAGCTTTTAAATTAACTTTCCACATTTCCATTACCCTTTCCAGGAATCTTTTTATTTTCCCATCAACTTTGTAGATGCTCATTATTTATTTCAGCCACGAATGGGGTACACTATCATAAGCTTTCCTGTAATCTATCCACGTCATGCATAGATTCTTTTGTCCTTTCCAGCTATTTTCAATTATCATTTTATTATCAGTAGTTCTTCTTTTGTACCATAGGTATGTCTACTACATCCCTTTTGCTCTTCACTAATGATGTTGTTCCTTTCTACATGTTTGTATAACCTTTGGGTCAGAACTCCTGTTAATACTTTATACGTTGTGGGAAGGCATGTTATAGGTCTATACTTGCTAGGATCTTTGGTTTCTTCATTTAATTGTTTCACCCGTTATGAACCAGTGCGGTATGTCTACTTTTCCATCCATTATGTTATTTACGCATTCTGTTAGGGGATTGATTAATATATATATATATATATATATATATATATAGCATGAGTTTATTGTATAATCCATTTACATGATATATATGATATATATTATATATATATATATACATATATATTATATGATTAATATATATATATATATATGTATATATATATATATATATATATATATATATATATATATATATATATATATATATATATATATATATATATATGTGTGTATATTTGTATACAAATATAGTATTATATATATAAAAATGTTTTTTTAAAGAGATATATATATATATTATTATATATATATATATATATATATATATATATATATATATATATGTGTGTGTGTATTTAAATATATATATATATATATATATATATATATATATATATATATATATATATATTTAGAGATGTCTCTATTTCTATATATTTATATATTATTATATATATATATATAAATACTATTGTAGGAATACATATATATATCTATGACAAGAGCATATATATATAGATATATATATATATATATGTATGTGTATATTTATAATATATATATATATATATATATATATATATGTTATATATATATGCAATCAAACAGGATCTTTAGAGAGTCTCTTCTCTTAAATTTTATGAACAAGTTATTAAAATTTATTTTCTAGAATATTCTTGGTTTGCATAATCTCAACCAGAAACAAGATTTTGATAATTAGTTTTCCTTACGTAAAAGGACTAAGCCGTGATAACTCTTGGTTGAGAAGTGATTTTTCAACTTCAGGTCACATTTTTAAGTAATATATATATATATATATATATATATATATATATACATATATATGAATCGATATCAATTTGTATATATATATATATATGTATATATAGTATATATATAAGCTTCTCAATTCAAACGCCTTAAAATTCTCTTTACTTTAATAATGCAGTTTCTCTGACGTTAAGATCTTTTAGTCTTTTAAATCCTAGGTGATGAATAGAGCAATTTACGTAAGAAGAGTTGATGATATGAGAGTAAAGAGATATATATATATATATATATATATATATATATATATATATATATATATATATATATATATATATATATATATATATATATATATATATATATATATATATATATATATATATATATATATATATATAATATACAGGTGTGTATCTTTTATATAGTAAAAAATTCAGTATGATATTTTCTGCATAAATATAAGATAATATGTGTCAATAAACATTTCACCGAATACGCCTCGTTTCCAAGATACAAGGTGATGAAACCTATTTAAACATTAAGTTACAATAAACAGTGAACTAAATTTGGGAAGGTAATTAACAACCATTCAATTTATTTAATTATAAGAATACATACATTACTGCATAGAAGAAAATATACAACAGAAATAGTACGAAGCAATGGTGCACAAAGGTTATAACAAATGTTGAAAATGAGCACCCCCAGCGGCAATACAGGCCTTTATTCTGCGACGCATTGATTCACGGACACGTTCAAATATACCGTGTGTGTGCCAAATTGTGTCACAAGATGCGATTATGCGAGCCCTTAATTCTTCGGAACTTTCAACTGTTGCTGTATAAACCAAATGTTTCAGGTGACCCCACAAGAAGAAATCCAATGCATTTAGGTTTAAAGACCGCGGATTCCAAGGTTGTGTACCTCCTCGACCTATCCAACGGCGTGGATATACAGTGTTCAAATAGTTACGAGCAACTAAACTGAAATGAGCTGGAGCGCCGTCGTGCATGAAATACATTTTCGATCTTAATTGTATAGAGACGTCTTCCAGTAGTTTAAGCAAGTCATGTTCAAGAAATTGACGATAAACGTCTCCAGTAAGCCTCGCTGGTAAAAAGAATTGACCTATCAAATGGTCGCCAACAATTCCAACCCATACATTCAATGAAAACTGGTGTTGATGGCGGCTTTCAACTATTGCATGTGGGTTCTCATCAGCCCATATGTGATTGTTGTGGAAGTTCGATATGGCGTCTCTGGAAAATTTGCCCCCATCAGTGAACAATATTTCTGGGTTAAATGCGGGAGGATTGTCTGCAATTTTCTCTGTTGCATCCATCGACAAAGCTACTCTTGCAGGAAAATCTATGCTGGTACAAGTGCCTGCACTCGTTGGATGTGTATAAGGATACAGAAGTTGATTTTTCTCAATACTCTGAAAACTGTCGAATGACTTACATGTAGTGTTGCAGCAATCTTTCTGGTACTTGTTGTAGGACTGTCCTCAAGTTCTTGGAGAACCTGTTCTTCGGCATCTGGAGTTGATACTGTGCGAGGTCGCCCGTTTCCATTAGTAAGTTTTTTAAAACTTCCTGTTTCTCTAATACGTTGATGGAGACGCGCAAACATAGTATGATGCGGATGATACGATTAGGGTACATTTCTTCACAGAGACGCATGGCTGTTAATGAATTACCGTTCTCGTACGACTGTAAACAAAATGCATATCGCACATTTCACTATTTGTGTAATTCATTTGAAAATATGTGAGCAACACTTGAACACAGAACTTGATGCGACACGGGACTAGTATATGTATAAATGAAGCGATACGGAAATAGTAAATAACAGGTAGGGTAACCTTTCCTACGGTATATTTGTGCTTATTATTAAAGGTTGAGATGTGCACGGGACGGGCAATGGAATATATTAGATATGTCCCACATATGTTTTATCACCTTGTATCTTGGAAACGAGGCGTTTTCGGTGAAATGTTTATTGACACATATTATCTTATATTTGTGCAAGGAATATCATACTTTTTTTTTTGCAATATTGACGATATATATATATATATATAGGCATATATATATATAGTATATATATTGACTTATATATATATATATATATATATATATATATATATATATATATATATATATATATATAGTCAACGTACATAAACCACTCGAACCACTGGACTGCGAATACTCTTGTTGAAATACAGCACCAGGGTTGGTTGCTAGACCAAACGTAAAGGAATTTCAAATATGATCGCAGCTTAAATGTGTAAAATTTGGTTTTTGACAGAAAAGGAAAATAGCAGACCTGTCAAATGTAGACAAATTGGCAAGGATATAGGAGAGACGTTTTTGAACTGAGATCAGGAATTAGACAATGTCTGTGGGGAGCCAGTGTTTTACTTTCAATGAAGAGATAATGAACATATTGTGAGAGCTGGTTACAGAAACAACAAGGGAGTGGGGAACTTTGGGTATGCTTTGTCCTTGAGGGAGATTGATGTGACCTATGATGAGGTGTTCAAGGAATACTTCTTGGTGGCGACTGGGTCTGTTGATATATTGTCATTCACTAATATCAGGCTTCACATGATCCAACTTTTCTTCTCTTCCACCGCTGAACTAACACTCTTGCCAGTAGGCCTTAAAGCCCTAATGAAGCTGATGAGTATAATCGAACGATCGAAAAGGGAGAGCGGTTGTAATATCTGTGGCGAAAAGAGGCGAGTTTAGCTTCGTTGTCAACTTTTCCATTGCCCGTGATGCCAATGTGAGATGGTATTTATAAAAAATTAACTGATTTTCTATGGGGGTCAAACTTTCTTAGAACTTTTGCAGGGTGAGTACCATTTGTTTCCTGTGGTATGGTAAAATGCCTGCAAGGCCTTCAAACAACTGCGTGAGTCTGAATATAATGATATACTATTGACCATATTTATAAACAGGATTTTAGACAGAGCCATTAAAACTGCCTTAGAGCTCAAAAAGGAAGCTGATTAGAAGGGAAGTATGTGAGAGAGTGTGGTCTTGGAAAATTACTGCAACACCCTCTGCCTCTTCATATTTTGAAGATTTGAGCTTAATCCCCCTAATCAAATGGGAACGGAAGGAGCCCTTCAGCTCGGCTGCAATGCTCTTTCCTTTAGAGAGAGAAAGAGAGAGAGAGAAAGAGAAAGAGAGAGAGAGAGAGAGAGAGAGAGAGAGAGAGAGAGAGAGAGAGAGAGAGAGAGAGAGAGAGAGAGAGAGAGAGATTAAATCGTTCATTAAACTTTTATACTCTCATATAACCCCTTACTTTAGGCCAATTTTCTATTTGAATTGCTGGAGAATAGAATTAACGATGAAAATAGTAAAATGAATTCAAGTAAAATTCAATTTGCTCTTGTAGAACAAAAAAAGAATAATTTTACAACTCATTAATTTCTTAATTTAGCATTTACTGAGTACTTCAAAAATATTATAACTGCTACATCGCTTATTTAATTTATATTAAATTATACAATTATATAAATTATAAATAATTAAAACTGAAAATATAAAAATATTCACTCATTGAAAAATAGAATATTTAAGTATTGTTATTTATAATTCATTGTCATGCATAGTCATTTCAAATATATTTTACAAAAGATAAAAAAATAATTAAAAAATAATATTTATTGTATAAAACTTCGATTTTTAAACAGAAATAAATGATATCTAATTTATATTTTAAAAAATTGAAGTTCTTGCTAGCTTAAAAGAAGCTCAATTCGCTACATAAATTCTACAGCATATAATAGATACTACATGAAACTCATGTATTCAAAGTTCCCTATAGTCATAGGAAGAACGGGAAACTCGGTTACAGAAGAGCTTACTGCAGAAGAAAACATTAAACTCACATGCAGAAGAACTCACTGCAGAAGAAAAAATGAACTCACATACAAAGGAAAACATTAAACTCACATGCAGAACTCATTACAGAAGAAAAAAATGAACTCGAATACAAAAGAACTCTTTGTAGAAGAAAACATGAAACTCACATATGGAGCTCACTGCAGAAAGGAAGACCTCCCACTCAAACATCTGTTTTGGATGCTTTATGCTTGGATCTGTGCTTTAAAGCTCATCTCAATAATTTAACTGCTGATGGCATTTTCTATGCATTATTATTATTATTATTATTATTATTATTATTATTATTATTATTATTATTATTGTTATTATGATATTATTATTATTATTATTATTATTATTATTATTATTATTATTATTATTATTATTATTATTATTATTATTATTATTATTATTATTATTATTATTATTATTATTATTATTATTATTATTATTATTATTATTTAAGATGTTTTATAAAATAAATTTTCAAATGTTAATCAAAGAATATTTGTTCAAGAAATTGAAAACATATATTTCAATCATAAGGTTTCGTGCTGATGGATCCAACCGGTGCTGCAAGGGTTCATGGATCGGTTCTCTGAAGGAATTTCTTTTGAGTGGTTCTTCTCTCCGAAAAGGAGCAAACCCAGTGAGGGGTGAACTATGTTGAAAGAATCAAAACGAAAGAAATTGAAATAATTAAAGAAGTTTGTACAAAATAATTCCATCAATATTAATTTAAAAGTAAATAAATAAATAAATAAATAAATAAATAAATAAATAAATAAATAAATAAATAAATAAATAAATAAATAAATAAATTAAAATAAATAAAGTAATCAATAAAGTTATTTTTTCTAACATTTTGTGAATTTTCTGAGGTTTTTTTTTTTTTGCTTTTATAATTACACAAACTCATTCCAAAGAATAATCAACTGAGGTGCCTCCGGAAGGAACTTGAGGATGAGGTAGTGTTGGTGGAGGAGGAGGAGGAGGGGAGGAGGAGGAGGAGGAGGAGGAGGAGGGAGGAGGAGGTGTGACATTTTGCCAATGTGTGCCAGAAAGACCTTGAGGAGGAGGGGACCAAGAAACATTTTTCTCCATTTTCTATGAAGAAAATAGTCTCTAATGCTATTTAAGATAGATTTAGAACGATTCTACGATGAAATAAAGAAACATGATCTGTAATTTGACGACGATGGAAATTCCTGATAGCAGTTTTCCATCGGCGACAAATAGCACGAGAACAAGCAGAGCTAAAAACAAGGTTTATAAGGTTTTAGTTGAAAGGCAAGAGAATGAAGAAGCAGGACTCCCTGCCACAGAGAAAACTCTCTGCAATGATCTATGAGCACTCTGGAGATACCTCCTTCTGCTGAGACAATAAGCATTCTAAAAAAAATCGGCCTAAGTATACTAATAAAGTTTACAAGTTTGTAAAGGTTTTTCTGATATTCAATGACTTAAGAGATATAGTTATAGAAGTAATTTCTATATAGAAATATAGCTCGAGAGGAGATATACATAGTACAGGGCAAAGATAGAGATAAAAAACAGGGATACAGAGATACAGAGCAGAACAGGACATGGAGATAGAGATAGAGCAGGCTGCTGGTGAGAGATAAGTGATGACTGGAGAAACACAAAGATGGAAAGAGGTTTTACAGTATGGTGTGAGTGCAATGAGAAGTTATGAAAACAAAATGTTAGAATCAACTCCAGGATGATCAGAAATATGGGTAGAGAACTGCACTGTCTGCTAAAGTTCACCATATGTATCTTGTGAATTTGAAGTGAGCCAATGGCTGTGATGAGCTTTAAAATCGTCCAAAATGATGATTAAATAAGGCAGGAGAATAAGAAAACGTGCTCAATATCTAGTATAGATTTGAATACTTTAGACAATCAGTAGAGTTGGAGATATAAATAAACGGAACAAATGAATTCTGTCATAGATTTGAAAGAGAAACAAGATGCAAGGTTGAAAATTTAAAACTCCTCTCTCTCTCTCTCTCTCTCTCTCTCTCTCTCTCTCTCTCTCTCTCTCTCTCTCTCTCTCTCTTCATATATCTATAAAAAATAATTGAAAATATTTAGGATAAAAACAGGAAGAAGGAACAGAATTGAATTTGCTAAACACCTGAATTTCTCGTATAGAAGCAAGGTGCGAAGTCTAGTGAAAGAAAGAGAGATGATGTTCAGCAAAGATGAATTTAGAGCAAAGACCAGGAATGTTGCAGAATTACAAAGTGAAAGAGAGCCTTGCACTGAAAAAAGAGGATCTTGCACCAAAAAAATGGACTGTGCCGGAAAAAAAGAGTACCGTGCACCAAAAGAGACCTTGTACTGAAAAAAGAAGACTTTGTACCGGTAAAAGAGGGCCTTGCACATAAAAGGACCTTGTACAGGAAAAAGAGGACCTGGCACCGGAAAAAAGAGGACCTTGCATCGGAAAAAAGAGGACCTTGCACCGTTATAAGTCTTGACCGCACCAACACAATCACCAGAGAGTGTGAATTTCGGAAGTGATATTGGAAGGAGTGAACAAAGGGTATTATTTGAATACCATCCCTCCTTGAGTTTAAAAGGCAGATTTATGCTTCGCCATGTTTCAAATTGGTTAAAGGAAAATGGTTGAACATGTGCTTGTAAGTCTAGATGGTAAATGTAAAGAGCGGGGAGGACGGTGGTAGTTTCTATTAAATATGTTCAAGAGGCACTGAGAATATCAAAATAATAAAATCTACAATAATCAAAAAATTGCTTTAAAAACCAAAGAGAACATGTGTCCGTTCTTCCCAGGCTGTGGCTACTTGAGTTAGACAAAGAAACTAGCTAGCCAAAAAGAAGGAGTAAAGGATTTAAACCATCTAAACGAAAATGAATATAGAGGAAAAGCGAAGAAAGAGGATTTCAGCAATGGAATGACAAATTGCAAGTAAGATATAATTTTTTTATTACTAAAAAGTAATCAGAAATGAAAATTAAAACAAAATGTAAATATGACCAAAAATCAGTAGTAGCAGGCGGTCTCTATGAGCAAAATGTCAGATTAAAGTAAAGGTGCAGTTTCAAACCCATGAAACGTGTGGTAGATGCAGTACAGGTTAAATCTTGTATGATTACTTTACAAATTAGAGCGTCCAGGTCCAAAATATACTGATATTATATATATATATTAATAATATATATGATAATATTATATATATAAGATATATATATATATAATATATACATAGTATATATAATAAATAATATATATAATAAAATATATATTATGATATATATTAAGTATATATATTATAATAGTATATATTCGGAACCACAAAGTTAAAGATTACGTTTTTAGAATTAGTAATTTAAATGGAGTTACAATTCATTGATTACACTAAGTTCGCAGAAATTTTATTGGGTGAACAGGTTTAACGTCTACCTATTATAGCCACTTCAAGCAAAATTGAAAAATCTAATAGCAGTAACACATATATTATTGAGTAGCAACAGTGGCTTATGGAATTGTTCAACAGTGACTGATGCCACCGAAATTTGTACTTTATTAAGAAAACATTCAAGCACGAGTGTTTGTATAGAACAGCTTTTAGTAATCACTTGGCATAAATAAATAGATAAAGACTGATGATTCAATTGGACATTGAAAACATTGAATCTGCCTTAATTGCATTTAGGGCATTTATTTGTTCTGAATTCGAATTTATCGTATTATTCTACAGTCTTACTCATAAAATATTTTTTTTCTTTCAACCTGGCGCCATACCAAAAATTGCACCATTGCTTCGGAAATTTAAAATATTTTTGCCCAAAGTTATAAAAGGAAATTATAATGATGGAATACAAGACATGGAATAAAAGGTCTTAGATGAAGAAAATTTTCAAAATGTAATAGATTTTTTGTTAAACTATCTGAAAAGTAGCCACGTAATGATTACCAGGAATTTTTGGAACTAATTTTGTTATATCCCGGAATTAAAATTTTATGTACAATCAAGAAAACTGGAGCCTGCCATTACGCCAGATTGACAGCGAAAGGAATTTTTGCGCTAAAAATTTACATATTTCTTGGGCAATTCCCACTTGAATCACAAAGTCAGTAGTACTGCTGGAGATAATAGCTGCGTTTCCAGGAAGTCCGATGCAGCGCCGTAGTGCAAAATCCGATCGGAAACGCTTTTTGAATTGAAAAAAATTACATTAACCAATCAAAACAAGGAAATTTGCAGGAGGACTGAAACGCCGAGTGCGCCCGGTCGGATCAGCTGGACAATTGTAAAACAATACCTCTTTATACTTGCTATACTTTAAATGTATTCTATTTTATGAAATTGATACGAGTATTATTTATAATCCCTTAAATATAAAAGTTAACTAAAATTATTAAAAAAACTTTTGGCAAGCCATTTCCGATAAATGTTTGTAGAAAGAAATTGCTTGTAAACAAAGTATCCTTCCGCAAGCCCGCCCGTTTATTAATTACCGAAATCGGAGATTTGAACAAACGAGCGCCTGGACTGTGACTTTACGTACGTAGAGTCGCGGCAAACGGGCTCTGAACACCGATGCATGTGCACTCCTGTGTGGCCCGCCCGGGCTGCATTCGGGCTTCTGCAACGCTAGCTACAGCTTTGTTATAGGTAAGGTTTTTACGCAATTTTACTGTTAATACTTTTTATTATGCGCTGAGAAGGCAACTTTAAGCGATTTAAATTTTTTGAAACTGCTTTTGTGAGAAGTAATTCCATACTAAAAAAAAATCCAGCACAATCACCTTATTATTTTTGAATGAGGAAGTGTTTTATTTTCTTTATTGTAATGAATTGAGAAAATGAACAAAATTTTTAAAGTTGCCAAAAAAATCTGTACCAGTATAAATCAGAAGTGTTTTAGTAAAAATGTTGCTGATATATTCAAAAAAAATTGTTGGTTAAATTCAACGACATCAATCTTGAGAAGTATTTTTAGAACCTTTTAAATTATTGATAAGTTCCAATATGGAATTTATATGTTTATATTCTAATACTATATATGTTATATTAAATTTTGAAAAGACATACATTACTTGAGATATATAAATAAAAATTAGGGAAGATAAACAATTCTTTTTAAAACAAAAGAACATGTCCGGTCCAGGCTGCATACTGGAGTGAGACAAGAACTTTAAGTAAAACCAAAAGAAGGAAGAAGTTAAACCCATCACGAAGAGAATAAGGAAAGAGAAAGAGAGACTGGAACCAATGGAACTACATAGTAAGTATTTTGTTTCATTAAACAATGGATAAATGAAAATTAAAACAAAATAATTGACCAAAAAAAGTAGTAAGCAGCTCTCCGGCAAATGTCAATTAAGTGAAAGGGATGCAGTTCAACCACTGAAAGTGTGTGTAGTAGATGCAGTACATTTAAATCTTGCTGATTACTTTACAAATAGAGCGTCAGTCCAAAAATACCTTGATATAATGATATATATATAGTTATATATATATAATATTTACTATAATAATATAATAATTATATAGTATATAATTGATATTATATATATAATATATAATTTAATAATATATATTACCTTATTATATATATTAATTACTATTATATATACTTATATATATTATACTTTGTTATATATTATCTAGATATATATATATAATATATACTATTGATATATATTACTGAACCTACAAAAGGAAAAAAATGAAGCATTTTTAAATTAAACTTGGATGCAGTTACAATTCCATTGGGACACTAAGCTCGTAGAAAATTTTATCTATGATCAGTGAAAAGCCGTTAGAACGTACTATAATCGGAATATATAACAGCCTTAAAATAGCAATTCCCAACATATTTGAGTAGCAACAGGCTTAGCGAAACATGTTCGAACAGTGACTTGATGCCAATCGAAAAATTGGAACTTATTAGAAAACTAGTTCAAGCACTAGTGTTTGAAGAACCAGGCTTGCTAAAAACACTGGCATAAATAAATAGACATAAAAGACGTCTTCTAACAGAATCGAAATTAAATATTTCTGCTTTTTACGTGATATAAGGACCCTAATCATGTTCCTGAAATTATTTATCTCTACAGTAGTTTACATGAAATATTTTTTCTATCAACGGCTCAAACAAATTGCGCATTGTTTCGTGAAAATCTTAAACAATTTTTTGGCACCAAAAAATTATATAATAAAGAAAATTAGTGATATGAAATGCATAGACAGGGAAAATTGTCCTGAATTAATAAAATTATTCAAATGTATAGTTTTGTTAGTGTTAAAACTATCGGTGTAAATAATTGGCGCAACGTGGATGATACCTTAAGAGATAGAATTTTTGAAGACTAATTTTGCTATGTTTTAGGTAATGGTAATAAGAATTTTATATGATTGTATCTATCAATAAACTCTAGGCCTTGTCATTTACGCCATGATATTGAGATGATAAAAGACGTAATCTGAATATCTGGTGAAAAATTTAACATATTTCGTTGAGTAATTCCGCTTTATTTCTTGAATCACATAAGAACGTCAGTAGCATATGCTTGAGATAATAGCTTGCTTTCCTAAGATTATATTATCGAGTGGCTAAGCCCTGTGTGCAAAATCTTGATTCGGGAGGAATACGCTTTAGAAATGTATGGAAAAAAAATATATCTATCATTAATTTAATTGAAAAACAAGAAATAGACGTATATGAAGGATATATAAGTACCGGTGGAATACGGTGGTGTGTGTCATGGTGCGCCCGTCGGATTCAGCTGACAATTGTATATAACAATAATCTCTATATCACTTTATACTTAAATGTATCTATTTTAGTGATAATGATACGATAATTTAGTATCCTAATATATAAAATAACTAAAATATTTAAAACTATTTTTATGGCAGAGCATTTCCGATGAATATGTATGTATAAAGAAATTGTTTTGTATGAGTGTAAAACAATAGAGTATCCTTCCGTTCTATCTCCCGCTCGTTAGTATAATATCGCGCGGTAATATCGAAGATTGTTAATAACATACGGACGCCTTGGACTGTGGACGATGGTATTTTACGTTGTCCGTAGAAGTGCGCAAACGGGTCTGGAAACAATGGCATGAAAGTGTGCGACCATATATGATAGCCCAGTGCCTCTGTGTTGGGCTTTGTCAGCGGAGCTTATGAGACAACATGCGCGCAGCTAATACTTTGAGTATAGTGAGAAAGTTCATTACATGCCATGTGAGTTACTTGGGATTATAATAAACTATTGTTCCTTGCGCTAGAGAGTAAACGGCACTATCTAATTACTGTGATTTTTTTTTATTAAATTTTGATACTTTTTTTCGCTATACTTTGTGTTTTGCATCAAGTTTAGCTACATCCTCTATAATCTGATAAACAGAATTAATATATTTTACGCTCCAAGAGCACATAAACATCAACATTATAATATATTTTTATATAATTGAAATTTTTATATGAGTGTTAATGAGAGTCTATATAATTTAACTCGTAAATTTTACTCGTTAACTAGAAACATGTTGTGTTATAAATAGTTAATGAAAACATACAAGTAAATATATATTAAAATATATAGGTAGCGTTAATAAATAGCTGTCCTCACCACTTCTACTACCAACTTTTGATATATGATAATAAATGTTTATAGCTTTAGAATATAGTATTCAAAAAAAAATTGTGAGTATATATATATTAGTATTATATTATATATATATATATAATATATATATATATATATATATGTCAAAACGAAAGCTTCAAGTTTTAGATCTTTTATAAAAGTATTTAGTTATATAAAATGATAGATATATACCTCTTACATTATAATATAATATTATTTAAATGAATATCACTTATATAATGCTGTACGACACCATGAATTATACTTATATATATATATATAAATAGTATATATAACTATATATAAACTATATATATACTATAAGTGGCTTCCAAGTGATTAAAACTAGGCATATAGTATTCTATATATATATATAGAAGACATTTATCAAATAATATATATAGAATAGAATATAAAATATATTAATATATAATATAATATATATATTTTTTGCTAGTGGATAGCCTTCTATAGTTAAAGAACGATCACAGATAGAGCCTAGTGCTCACGGAATGACGGCGCATATTACCGCGTAGCGCTCTATTGTGAGGTCAAAGTATATAAGTTTAAGTATGGTTAGATTAAGAACTGCGAAATCGTTTAATTTATCAAATGCGTGCCTTCAATGATGTCGTCACCATCAAATAAGTTAAGTCAACACATGAAAGAAGGGGTGTTTTTTTTTGTTGTTGTTTTTTTTTTTTATCATAAGTAACACAGTGGTTATAGAAAAATTTAATTCCTTTTAAAAAAGTTAAAGCCTGCCAAAGTTTTGTGCAGGTACACTTCCCAGAATTGCTATTTGTAAAAGTTGTAAAAACTTTAAGGTTTTGATCTTTAATTTTTGTAGGTAAGACTAGGTTAAATCGTTAGATAAGGTTAGCCAAAATAATGCCAAAAAAGGCTAAATTTAAAACATTTAAAATTAATTACATACACAATGATCATTATTAAAAACAATTTAAAACTTATATACCAAAAATTAGCACCTTAAGCACCATTCTTGGAACCAAAATCATATCCTGTACATCGAGAGAAATCAACGATAGAGGTACAATTTAAATGCTATATATATAATATATTCTATAGTCAATATATATGAGAACATATATTGTATTCATATAATTATAAACTTTGTTATATATATATAATTATTATTCATAATAATATATATTATTAGCTTAAATTAAATAAAAATAATATATAGTATAGTATAGTATATAAATATATATATATATATATATATATATATATATATATATATGAATGTATATAAATAGCTAATAAAAAATGTATATATATAATACTTAATTATATAGTATATAATATATAGTACATATAATATAAAACTTTCAAATACGTATATATATAATATATATATATAAACAGTATATAGTAATATATAAATATACTATATAACGTTATTATAATAATTTACGAAAGAAAGTATTGCATTATATATATATAAAGGATATATTTTCCAACACAATTCTTAGCTTGTCAAATTGTGTTATCCTTTTACTTTCATATATAGTATATATATATTGTTGCGTGATAATAGTTATTGTTTGGATTTTTCATGATATCTGAATCTGCGTATCAAATTAGTGCAAATGATTTAAGACAACATTGGCTTGTTGTATATAGTTAACGATAAATACATATTCTGTGTTTTACTCTTATGAATATTCTTAATAAGAAAATCCATATATTATAGTATAATTAATATCACGTAATACACAAATAATAGTTTATTACCATATAAATAGGTTAGCCTAAGTGAAGTGATAGTAGTATAGTGTGTAGTAGTAGTAAGAGACGAGCTAGCGAGTCGAGATATATCTATATATATATATAGTTCCAGCAAAAATATGTTAAAAACTTTAAATTTAGGATGATATAGATAGTATTAAAATTAATTTCAGACCATTGGAATTTGATCTGTAAGAGGCATTCATCTAAAGTAGTTTTTATTTGTATGTTACATTGTTTCGTAGCTTAAGTAGTAAACTGCATTGACAGCCAGCCGTCTACAATACGAACAGTAATTAATAGGTAGAAGACGAGATCTCCGGGCACACAGATTTAATTTCAGATTCGGATTGTTCAGTTGACCTTCCTTCTCTTTCTTCTTCTTATTCTTCTCTAGCTATTCTTCTTCTTTATCTACTTCTTCTTCTTCTATACTTCTTCTTCTTCTTCTTTTTCTTCTTCTTCTTTTTCTTTCTTCCTTCTTCTTCTTCTTCTTTTTCTTTTCTTTTCTTGGCTACTCAGCTTCTTTATGATTCGCTTTTTAGGACCAGATTTCCATGAATATAAGGACTCCTGCCGAGTCTTGATGTATCGAGCAGAGATGTATTGTATATGTTACCTTTGATATAGCAAAACAGCAACTCGTTATATCCCAATAGCCGATACTATCTATTACATTTTAAGAATCTCAAATTTGCTGTAATTATTTCAAAGTGAAAGTAAAATTAGAATCAAAGGTTTCTGCATATATCTCCTCATTCAATATTCCAATTTAGGTAATAATTTAACAAAATATTTACATTTTTAAAATTATTATTATTATTATTATTATTATTATTATATATTGAGTATATATTATTATTATTATTATATTATTATGTAATTATTATGTATTTAAATTTAATGAATTTATGATTATGATTATATTTATTATTATCATTATTATATATTTAATATATTTATTTTATCATTAATATTATTATTATATTATATTATTATTTATATTATTATTATTCGAATAAAAAAAACTAAACGTATTGCAATGTAGATTGTATATATATAAATTTACTGTCATAAAGTGTAAACTAAAAAAAAAGTAGCATAAGAATTATCATCGTTTAATATAAATAAAAATATTAATTGAGAAGGATATATATCAAGAAATTATATTAAAATTACATATAACGCGAGTGGATATTATTGTTCGTTAGAGTTGCTAAGTAATATCTTTATGTGAGCAGTAGGTCAACTGAAAAAGATGGTAAATACATATATAACAAGTTTTCATCATTAAGAATATAATTTGACCGTGCGTCTTATCATCTTATACATCACATTTTTTGCTGAGAATACGTAGAAAGGAGAACTAATGATATTTAGTTAAAAAAGTACGAGAGATACACTAAACATATAAACAAGTCAATCTTCGAACATTATTATTATAAATCATCACTGTATCGTACTAAGGATAGAATCCTGGAAGTTAAGTAAGTAAACACCGGAACAGAATAGTACGAGAAGATGAATTTAATGAACAAATTTATACATATTGAAATTAAAAAATTACGAAATATTAAAATTTAAAAAAAATAAATTATGTAGTAATAGAGATATTTTTCAGAGAAGGTTCACTATAAGAGAATGTCAAGTCATCATATATTACAAAAAGAATGTATTGAGAGTTGGATATAGGATGAGACTATATATATATATATAGATTATATATAAAATATTATAGATATATATATATATATATATATAGATATTATAAGTATATGTAGTATAATATATATTCAGATATTGCATCTCCCAAATAGTAATTATTATTATTATCAAATTCATTCCCATATGATAAATTAAAAACTAAAAAATCATATATAAATTATAATAGTATTTTATTATAGTAATATAAAAATAAATAAAGTAGTACTAATAATATCTATATATATTATATAATATATATAATATATATTAATATTAATATATATATATATATATATATAATTTAATATATATAATATTTATATAATTATATAAGTGAAACGAGTGAGTGAGTCTATATATATATATATATATAATATATAATATACTATATATTATATATAATATATAAATTAAGTATATTAAGTAGTATAGATATATATAATATATATATATAAACATATATATAAATACTATTTAATTAATATATGTATAATATATTATATAATGTATATATAGTATTTAAGACATAGTATATATTAATATATTATATATATATAATAATATATATATATTATATATACATTATTAATATATATATAAATATATATATATATATATAATTATAATATTTGTTATAACATAAAAATTTTCAGATAGTCATATAGTTTAAAAAAATTAATAACGTCAAATTATAATAAAATTCTTTCTAAGGAGGAGGCAAAACGATATAATAATATATACAACATATATATATATATCATATAATATATATATATATATATATAATATAAAATATATATTATATATATATAAAGTAATATATATATATAATTAATATAGTATATATATAATTACTATATATATATATATTTATTACTAATATATATTATAAAAATATATATATATATATATAATATATATTATATATATATATATATATATATATATAATAATTATATATAATATGGTTATGTGCTGTGAATCTGAAGAGTGATTGACTTAGTGTAGAGTGTATATACATAATACATATATATATCAGCAACCCACGCTTCTTCCAAACTGCGGTAAGGTGCGGTACATGCACTGAACAGAAAAGTATTAGAAGAGTACATACGGCAAGTCGAAAAGAAAGCCCATCCTTACGCGCCCCCTTTATACTCTTACGCACCTTACCCGCAGTCTGTGGAAAGAAGGTGGTTGATGATGCTGATGATTTATTAGATAGACATATATACTAATAATATTAATAAATATATATATAATAAGTTATAATAATAAATTGTAGAGCGTAGAAATTTTGTTTTCGTATAATATATATTAACGTAGATTACAAATATTAAAACACACTATAAATACATAATAATTACTGACTCCCGTAATATGATTATATAATATAGTATATAATAACATCCAAAATTATGATACTCATCTAATATTATAATTTACGATCCTTTACAGGTCGAATGACCTCGCATAGTCACCAGGAAACAAAGGTTAAATTTGGTAAGTAAAAGGAATGAATAAATTGAAAATTCACTATGTAATCAAATGATAATGAAAAATAAACCTATGGGAAAATCATAGAAAAAAGAGAAATATAGAAGCATTGGAAACAGAAGAAATGATAAAAGGAAAAAATAATCTAACTACTGGTAGCATTTTCAAAATGCAAAGTTTTAAACCCAACAATTACTAAAGAGATAAGAGTGAAAGAAATACAATACTTAAACTAACCCTAAGTAGCATTACTCTAAATAACACTGAAAATACCGTAAATGCGAAAAATAAGATTTATACACCCTTATGAACCTATATCATAGCGTACAATCATAAAGTGGTTATAATAGTTTTGATTATGATACACTCTATTTAATAATATACTAGACTGCTTATATTTCAAATAATTCCCTTACATAAATATCTATTGGTATGGCGTAAAGCGTCAAAAATAGTATATAATATAATGTAAATCATGAAACATAAAAAAATGAATACTGAAAGGGAAATACTGTATTTAGTTATCCACATTAATCCTCTCTTCAATCTTTTCTCTTATACTCCTTCTTCTGT